>JAQFYE010000544.1:0-33712 GCA_034694305.1 Protaphorura glebata
TTTCGAAATCTTAAAATATTAAAATTTCAAAAAAAAGTTTCAAAGTAGTCTGAGAGATAATAAACACCCTGTATATATATATATATATATATATTATTATTAGCGATATGCGAAGTATCTTGAGCGAAGAGTTAGAAAGAAAGTTGGGCAGTTTTAATTTTCGCTCATCTAGGAAGCCTAATCCTGGTAGGATTAATACCTTTTTTCTTTCTCTCTTTTGTAATCGATCATGGTAGTTGATCCGGAGGACGAAGTTTCCATCAAACAAGTTGCTGAGCTTATCGCCAAAAGTTTGGGTTTCACATCCCCGCTAACCTATGACACAACCAAGGCGGATGGACAGTACAAGAAGACAGCGAGTAATGCCAAACTTAGATTCTTCCAACCTGATTTCAAGTTTACTCCTTTGGAGACTGCCATGAAAGACACCGTTGATTGGTTCGTCAGTAACTTTGAAAACGCTCGACGTTAGACCTGCCCTCCAGTCTATTTATCCATGTTCCCAGTATCGTCAAGAAGTTAAAGATACAGGAAAAATATGTAATGTAGTCACTAGAATTCATACATCTAAATGGCACTCTAATGAACTCTTTGTTGTATAATCACATTGTATTGGAACTTGGATGGAAGACTACAGATTAATAAAAAGGAAACTCAAATGGATTTCATTACAGGAAGTTATTCTTGTCGTTCTTTCTGTAGCCCAGATAATTATTTATTTTAAATGTCAAAACAAAATAATTCAGTGTTGCGAGTCAGTTGTTGTCTGCTTATACAGTGAAATCTGTGCGATGGATGAAGGGAAATACATTAATTGATGCTGGTATAGCATGGTGAGACGTTCAGCTACCCATTTGACTTGGGGAAGGAGTATCCGGGTATCCCCAGTACGGAAGATCTTCCACCACTACCACTACCTCTGTATTTCCGCTCTAGTGTTTGAGGTCTCACCGTCTCAGGAGAATATTATTTTGGTCGCATTGTAGAAGTGATGGCCAATCAAAGTTATTTCTCTGTTGTTGGAAAAGCCGGTCCGAACTTTGACAAGAGTGCAAACCAAAATTCTTGACCGTAATAAAAGCAATTAACTCATAACTACTGACAAGATTGTGGGAAAAACATTGTTTGTCAGAATTCAGAATGCACAAATGGTCGCCCCTTCCAGGTGCAGACGGCCGCTTGGAAAAATCGCTCTGAACCATGTCACACTGTCGACCATTGTTTCACTCCATAAGGGTCTTATTGTATGTATTGTAGTTATTCAAGGCAACATCCTAGCTGAACTTTTAAAGTTTCCAAAAATACGCTGGTCCCTTGTGTGGAACATTTTTCAAGTTCATAAAGTTCACCATCCTTCTAAAGAGAATGGTTGTTCAGAGACGTATTGAGATAGTCCATGGAATTGTTGTATTTCTGTCCTGAGGTTTGTGAAGCCGAAGTGTCTTCGGTTAGACTAGGAGTTTAGGAGAGAAATCCGACTAGATTTCCTACTTGTAGATTTGAGTTTTGGAAAGTATTCTGTTCTAAATGGAGGGGTGAGGAGCAGAGTCCAAGAGTCCTGGATTGAATGATGTTGATGAGGGAAAGGCGGAGAGGAAGGAAAGCGTCTGACGGGTTCTGGTCTTGGTCTTTCTCTCTCACAACGGCGGGTCACGAATTGAAGATCTAACCTAGACCCTCCAGACACTTTATACTAGTTGGGAATGTTGGGATCCCTGACAGGAAAAAACTTCAAAGGCTTCTGCGAGTAATTTTTGTTGCCCATCTCCGAAAAAAGTTTGAAAGAATTCAAAATGATTTTTTGTTTACTTTTTCTTACATTTTTAAATATTTCCGGTCAAAAATTTTGAGAAAACTTTCTTTGTTGATTTATTTCAAATAATTTGTAACGAGCTTGACGAAGTGCTTCTCAACATTAACACGAAGGAAAACATGAAAAATTTGGTATCCATTTTAACCCATAATATTTCAACATTCACGGGAGGGGGAACTCAGGAACTTTTTTGACCAACTCTTCGGAGATGGGCCCAAGAATAAGTACTTCATTTCTGTGGACAACTTTCACCTTTTTTATGTCAGGGGATTCCAACTGGTGTGAAAAAAGAAGAGGGCTGGTCCAGGTTAGACCTTTAGTTGGTGAACTTCCCTCGTCAGATTCAGAAGAGTCAGTCCAGAATGGAGAAGCGCATGTCGAAGATTCCAGGACTGACTATGCGGGTATCCTCTCTCCTCCAGTGATCTCCAGACAAAACTCTCTTGTTGCCCGTAGCTACATCCTATAAATTCTCTGAGTCCGAGGAAGGAGAATCTAAGCTCACACTCACAATTCACACACTATTCCTGTCTCCAGACTCCAGTCTCCCCCTCGATTCAGTGAGAGAGAGTCGTGGAGAGAGCAGAGCGCGAGGACCAGCTTCCCGTCATCCAGTCCGTTCTACAGAAGTTCCTGGACGTTGACTTCTCGTCTTTTCTCTCACTGCTTACAAAATACACGACTTTCTCCATGCATCCATGATTTCACTTCCACTCACCCCTCAACATTATTTTCCTCTCCAAACCCGGCTTTTTCTGAATTGAAGACTTTTCACGTCTAGTAGCCCGTCTTATACTCATTTCCTTCCTTGTCAACCCTTTCTTAAATAGAAAAGAGGACACACAGGAGTAGGGATCCGAAAATCCTGTATGAAATGAGAAGGATATAGATTATAGATTGTCTCGGTTCCGGCCGGATTTTACCCAATATTATCCACTATCCGTGGCCTAGGTGGAGATATGGAGTTGACTTGAGTTTAGTTTAATCAAGGAAACCGCCTGACTATTTAGTTAGTTCAGGTACAGTTCATGTAGTCTCGAGCATAGTGCCGTACCGGCCGGAAGTCTCCTAATGTCAACGGAATTGGTCTGAAAGTACCAGAAAAAACTTTTGCACAACGGTGAAGGGATCGGAACTACTAAGAACCTGCCCAAGACATTTGGAGTGACTGATTGTTCCAAGTCATAACCCTTGCTCTGTAGTAATACACTAAAATAATGCCGGGGTTAGTGGCATTCCGCAGACGGTGGAGCGTGGGAAGTGATGATCTCTTCTTGCCAAGTTTATGTCTTTGTTTCATTCATTCAGTTTGGTAAGTCTAATATTCTTTTGACCTCTTTTTATTTAATCTAATTATATTGTAGTGTGTGGCCGACGTCCGAACTGTTTGCCATAAATGAACAGAATTCTACTGCTCATTTTGTTGACCTATATTCATTAGCAGGTAATTTCATTTTGTGTTCAGCATTAAGTTAAAATTAGGTAGTCGTCAGCTTCATCCGATTTCTCCGATATCCATTTAATGTAGACAGAATTGGATTCGTCCGACTGCATTGTGCACTTTTTTCATTTAGTGAAAGCTAAGCGAACGGATTACATGGGAGACTCGCTATTATGTGTCGTAGTCATTTGCCAGATTCCATCTTTTTGCGAATTCACTGACTTGGTTATTGGTGAAATTAAGTCAATTGTAAATTGCCTTCAGGGCAGAAGTTTTCTCCAGGTGACTGACGTTTAGAAAATGAAAATCGAAGTAGAACACATGAGTTTGTACATTAACAAAAATTGTATTTATTTTTTATAACGTGGAAAAAATTGTGTGTAACGATAGCCTAGAATCTACACAGGCTGTTCTATCAAACCTTACAGTGAAGATGAGGTACAAAGATTCATCTCAGAGTGAACACGCTAAGTCCGTGTGTAATTGTAAGTCAGGTTGCGTAACAAACAGATGTCCTTGCAAGAAACCCATGTGTTGGCGAGTTAATTGCTTTTATCACGGTCCAGAATTTCAGTTTATACTGTTGTCAACATTCGGACCAGCTTTTCCAACAACAAAGAGATAACAAGATGGAAGAGTATTTATAACAGAAAACTTAAGTATAACAGTGGAACCAAAAACCGTTCAGTTCGATGTAAAAACTGACTTCGATTTCATTTTCTAAACTCCAGTTACCTTGGGAGACTTTTGCCCGACGTGAAGGCAATTTGTGAACAGACTAAGTACGGTCAATGAGCAAGTCAGTTAATTTGGAAATTGACTGAATCCGATAAATGACTGCAACATATGTTCCATAGTGGTCTTGAGAAACGCAAGACTATACATTTTCATAAATAATTAAGTTAAGGGGATGTACAATGTTGTTCTTGAGAAACCAAAATAGGGAAATCCGATTAATGTGAGAGTCGGGGCAAGGCCAGAAGTTTGAATCGACAAAGAAAATTGCAAGTAGCCATAATAGACAATGGGATTTGTAAGTGTTTCATAATGGGATTAACCAACTAAGGAAAAGTCAACCTATTGACAGTTTAACAATAACGAATACAGTTGCACAAACATGAACGTATAAGCTAAATTGATTCCGGTAAACTTTCGAATAAATTACCCACATATATCACACATATTATCAGGAAAGGAGAAAAGAGTATATGCTGGAGCTCGTGATTGTGATTTAAAATTGCGTCAGTCTACAGTTGAGTTTTGAAAAGATTCTCACCCAGAGACGCGTCAGCAGCCCACCTTTCAAGAGGTTTTCCACAAAATCGCTCTCAGAGATTCCTCTTTTATTACAGTCACCTATAAAAGAATAGAGTCTAGGGAGTCGAAATTCTTCAAATCTTGATTTAGTGCTCAAACCTTCATTCCATTGATCTGAATCTGACTATGTTACATTTCATGCAATCATATACCCGTTGTGGAAAAGATTCAACCAATTTAACAGGAATGACGTTCCAGACTGACATTCTAAGGCAACAGACCAGAACCAGAGTTGAAGTGGAAGTCTTACCCGGAGTACTACATTCAAATGTTTATTACTCGCAAACTCTGGGTTTTTCATGCACATTTTATTTTGTGCTTTTTCTTATTTCATAGGTATGAGCGAAACAACAAACGCTTGGAAAGAGTTTACTTTAAGTACAGACCGTTCTTTCTATTCTATGATTCCTCTTCATCCTCCAGTCCAAACTGACTAACTATTTTCACTTCTCATTCCTGAATCTAAGTTGATCTGCAGAAGTGTGTTTGTATGTAAGGGCGACTGAACGAACGGAGGGAAAACTGTGAAATGAATAAGTAAATGTTTGCCTTCCCTTGTTCTCACAATATAATGGCCCTTTAGTTGCATGAATTTCTTTTTGTCTCTAGTGACTTGTAAGCAGGCAAGGAAGCTTAGCTTAGGAAACTGAAATATTCTCCAGTCGTTCTATATGGCGTAATATATGCAGTTGCGGTTCTAGGAGTAGCCAACAGGACTAGGGCCAACCTTTAACGACATTTGATCGACCAGGGTTTCTTGGTGACCTTCCGAGGAGACAAAAATATGATAGTTGAAATATTTATGACGAACTTCCTTTTCTCATAAAGCGTAAATATTGTAAAACAGAATATTCAGCGATTTTTTTTCCTTATTCGTGCAAATCCCTTAAAATCGAGCAAACCTGAACTCAGTAACTTTCACTAATTTAGCCCATGACACATGTAGCAAAAGACCCGAGAACCACTACTATATGTACCTCCAAACTCTCGGGACTTTCTACCACGGGCTCTGTACGTAGTTTATGTTACGTAGTTTACGGGGAACCCAAGTAAAAGTAAAAGTGAGTACCACCGCAGAGTATTGACGGTCTCATAAAAATTTAATTGCTCCTTCCCTGGACTTGACTGTGTGAGAATTAAAAGCGGGGCTCGAGCGAACATCCTTCACCCGCTCCAGTCTCCCATGCCTCGTTGATGAGATCCTCTTGGCATCTACCAGATTGAATCACTTCCGCATCCTTTGTTTTTCTCCGGCTGTTGAAAGGCTTACCTGCCTATCCAGACCACCTCTACGAGTCAGAATCTGACAAGGAACAGGATTCAGATGCAAAATTCAGAGCAGGAGAAAATTATGAGTTATATCTATCGACCTCATCACTGAAATGAAGGTTTCATTGGTATAAATTTTGAAACATTGTCTCCAGCACAAACGATTTTGGATTTGACTCGGCCTGTTCATGATTAAACGTTGATTGTGTAATGATCTGATCTATTCAGCTGGGTTGCACATTTCTACTTGTCTTGTGATTAATATTGATTATAATATTCTATTACACAAATTGTTGAGAATGAGTTTTTGACTTACAAATCACCTGTTTTATCATATAATTTCTCTTTATTATCTATTTGTTGACTTAAACCGCGTCCAAATGGTGACACCAGCGAAAGCTGGTATTCTTGACCGTAATACATAAAAGAAATTAACCAACATTTATAGCTCTTTAGATTATTAGATTTAACTCAACATTCTTTTAGAAGGTGTATTTCGATGCAGAATTATGAATTTCACTTTTGTTTGTGCTCGGCCAGGCTGGGATATGCAGGTGGCTAAAAATATTAGGAGAAACTACTGAAACTTGGTTTCAATAAAGGCTGGTAATGATAGAACGAAAAATAATGTTATCTACCGACGAGGTTTTCATGTTCCTGCTAGGAAAGACGAATTGACAAATCCCAGAAGTTCCGGATTAGTCTGTATTCTACATCCGAATAATATCCCTTGTGCACTCATGGACCATTACGATGCTTTGCGTCGCCTGGTAGCCCAATCAGACGTACGTATGCACGTAATCAAATCTAATGAATTGTTTCAGACCTGAATGCACTGCTGCCTTCAAAATGTAATTAACTAAAAGAGAAATTTAATCCAAACCACTCCTATTCTTATAAACTCGTTTACTTAGCACTGAAAGTGTTATGTAGTACTATTGCTGGCCGAGTCTAACCTCTCATCAATCCGCCAAACCTTTCTCCGTCGTTTTAATTATCGTCATCAACTAAAAGTAAAACTGAATAACTAACGTGACGGCATTTTCCAGCTATGCTGTCGTAACCAGACACACTTCCAACTCTATTCTTTCCATTTAATTAAGCCACAAAGTTTAATTGCACTTTTCCAGTCCAAGTCTTTCGTTGCTCTCATCTACGTAATGTATCCAACGCGTGCAAAAACAGTTCATCCCACGGAAATTATATGTATTAAACACACAACATGCTGTACATGTACAATGCATAAGGCACTAAAGTTTACCAGATAAGACAAACAGCAGTTAGTTGAGTGGACTTTAATTTAGATTGCTTGGTGTACATCTGTGAATAGGTGTGTACGTGAATTGCAGACCGGTGAAAGTGTCGCATGGCCCACTTTCTCCATGTAACTAAATATGTTTATCTCGTGTATTTGTTTACCTTCGGTGTTGTGTAAACTAGATTTATCAGCGCTATATAAGAACTGAAGTGTCCAGTTTATCTCCACTTGACTTGACCTAGCTTCGAAATGAATTACTATTCTATTTTTAAAGCTTCAAAGCTTGAATACTCTTCAATCAATGACAACCCATTTATTACGGGAGACTTCAATGGAAGTGGATTAAGCGTTGACCAGGATAGCGTTAACTTTAAAACGAATTTTCCTTTTAGTCTAGACTGGCCGGACATACATATTTTTTGAGCTTAGGGCTCAGAATTTAGGTTGCGAAGGACGGTAGTTCTACTTGTGAAAATACCACACGTGGAATGGAATGCGTTAAATTGATGTAACGGGCCGTGAGATTTAATAATTAAGTATAGGAAAGAAATGTATTTCCTGTCACAATGTTGAATTCGGGTAATTTAGGATTGAGTGGTTGAATTCAATCATAATCTAATCAGAGTAATGTAGTCGAATGTGAAAGCATGCGCTTCGGTTGGCTTAGAATGTTCGAATGGAAAGGAAGTGTGGATGGATGTGGTTTATTCGGTTTGGGGAAAAGTACTAGACCCAAGTTCCAGAGCACACTTGATCTTCCAGTAGGAAAATCCTCGCACTATATTTCTTTGTACACCGCACGCTTAAACCTTACACACTACACTTCTAACACCTAACACTTTTCATCTTGCTTAAAATAAGAAAGACCGTCAAGTGGTAACACAGAAACGCCAATATCTCCACGATTTGAGAAAGCTTCTACCAGTGCTAAGCCCAAAGTTCAGTACCAGTTAAGGTAGGCTTAACCGAATTTCAAAATTCAAAAATTAAAAGATCCGCTTATTAAAAACAGTAGTTGTTAAGCTTTACTTTAAGCTTACTAAAAACTATACATAGCTCGGGTTCAGCTTTTATTGACTGGTAATAATCTGTGAATCTATGACATTATATTAATTGACGACTAGATTAATCTTAATCGATTAAAAATTATGCAATATTTGTGAAATTACGACAAAGAAAATTGCAAGTAGCCATAATAGACAATGGGATTTGTAAGTGTTTCATAATGGGATTAACCAACTAAGGAAAAGTCAACCTATTGACAGTTTAACAATAACGAATACAGTTGCACAAACATGAACGTATAAGCTAAATTGATTCCGGTAAACTTTCGAATAAATTACCCACATATATCACACATATTATCAGGAAAGGAGAAAAGAGTATATGCTGGAGCTCGTGATTGTGATTTAAAATTGCGTCAGTCTACAGTTGAGTTTTGAAAAGATTCTCACCCAGAGACGCGTCAGCAGCCCACCTTTCAAGAGGTTTTCCACAAAATCGCTCTCAGAGATTCCTCTTTTATTACAGTCACCTATAAAAGAATAGAGTCTAGGGAGTCGAAATTCTTCAAATCTTGATTTAGTGCTCAAACCTTCATTAATTGACGACTAGATTAATCTTAATCGATTAAAAATTATGCAATATTTGTGAAATTACGTATGTGTACATTACACGGGTGCATGTTGATTTGAAAAGGTTTTGAAACCCAGGTTTTGTTTTATGGGTATTACCTTTTGGGCACAACAAAACCAAAGTTTCTATTCCATTCTATGTATTCTATTCTGCATTCTTAGAATTAGAGTACCCTGCAAAGAAAAAGAAACCCTGCATTCTTAAATGGCAGCAGGGAATAATGGGGTCGATGGAAGGAATTCTGGAGCTGGACACAAAATGGGCAGGCCCAATTTAAGTTTCTTAAATAATTACAATAAGTGGAAACAGACAAAGAGAACGAGCAGCCAAAATGGTGAAATGATTTAGACCGGTGACAACATTTTAGGAGACCAATGTCTAAATTGTTTTCAGTGATGTCAAATTCACGAGACGTATATATTTGCATAGAGCATGATGACGGATTTGGAGGTCAAATTCGGGTAAACAGGTCCAGGGTAAAATGGGTAAATTAGTCCCAGTATTTTAGTAAGCCCAGATTATTTGAAGGATTTGAATTCGGTAAGCCATTTACCTCACCCCTTACCCACTTGGTAGAACACTAGCACCAAATCGTATATCCGTTCATATAATTCAAATAAACGAAAGTAAAAAATCCAATTATCCAATGCAACCAGCATTTTAAACTTCGTCTGTGCTTTACATATGTGAAAGTAAAGAAGTTTTGAGCCGTTCCATGTACGAGTACCATCATGCGAAAGTTGTGTTCAAGTTCCAGAAATACCGTTGGAGTATGTTCTTTCAGGAACAATATAAATTATGCACTTCTACTCTGCATTCAAAGTTGTTGTAAATTTGAAATCCCCTGAAATTAGTTTCCGCGCATACTTTTACAATGCATGATATGACAAAACTTGATATTGATACAAATACTAACGAGCTAATGGTCGAATTCTTGAATACAATGCTTCTTCTCAGAAAGGGGAAGGTGTTGAGATTTTGGTCCATGGTTGGGACGAGGTCCTGACACGGAATTTTACATCTCTTTATTCAACCCCCCCATCAGGGGATGCAGTGAAATTCTTGAAATGAGGTCGTAATGGAATTTGAGGTACAGAAAGATTTTACTTGGGCAGGTTGGCGGGAATGAGATTTGTAATTGAATTGAATTGATTGGGGAGTTCAGTGAGGAATTTTTTTAGCTCTTCTTTGGATCAAGGTCAACTAAAGAATGTATAAGTCTTTTTCTTCATTTTTTTCGAGGATGGGTGGATAATTTTTCCGTCGTAGGCGGGCTCAATTGTTAGTTTCTATACTAGGAAACCCCAGTAGTCGTCGTGTCCACAAGACGAGAGAGTATCAGAGTTGGTTTCCTCTGCCCTTTTCGATTAATTTGAAAGTAATTTTTCCGGAACTCTTCGTTTCCCCATTTCAGAGAGATCTGTTTACGAGATCTTCAGGTTGTAGACGACTAACTTGATTGGATTGTACAATAAAAGGACTTACTCGCGACGGACTTTGGAAGACAGGAAAGAGTGGAGATACAAACAGTCTTGCGATGAAATGATGAGATACTAATGAAATTCTGTTCCTGTCACACGTTGTGTCTAAGATAAACAGGAGAACCTCGGTGACAAAATTAACAATAAGTGTAACACAGAAATGACTTTTCTCCTTGGGTTTGTCCTCATAACATGCATCTTTGAACAGGTTTTTAATCTTTCAACAAACTTCATTGACAAAGAAGACTCATGGTGTTCAGAATTCCCTGACCTGACATAAATACTTTTGAACTTTCAAAACTTTTCAAACTGATATACTCATTGAATATGCGGTAACGAGTATGAAAGACCATTCTACTGGGCCTCACTGCTTTCATCGGCATCGGGTTCAAAAAATAAATGTGTCAAGATAGATAGATAGATACATAAGATATATGTTAGCGAATTCCTTTTGTTATGGTCAAGAATATCGGCTTTCTCTGTTGCCAACATTCGGACCTGATAGTATTTATTTACAAATTATAATGATTTTAATACTTAATTCTTGATATATATGCTAGCCAGTCCTGTTTTAGTAAGCCTTCCTCCTCTTCAAAATTGAAATCGGGATAATAAATACTTGAAAGATATTAATTATTTTTAGGAAATTAGAAATCAGTCATGAAATTTAATGTTTCGTTTGACCACAGTTGGTTGGTAGACGTAATGCAATGCGCATTGCGCATTGCATTACGGCTACCAACTGTGGTTTGACAATCACTATCTGAGAAAAATGTGTAAAAGTGAAAGGAAAATCATTTTTGTAAGAAAATTATAATGAAAGCGTTAAGAATTCAATATCAACTTTCCGCAGACCGTTCAAAATGGATGATGCCGAATTATGAGCATCCAAACGAAGGAAACTGTACCCAACATACATGGAGAACTACACACTGTACTTAGAAATATGAATCCATTCCATCCTCTTTGTAAGGACGCATCCTAAGTTTCCCAGTTTTCTTCTTCTTTTCTAGTAGTTCAGATATAAAACTAGGAATGACATTCCAGAGCTCCGCATCTACTTTGGCACCGATAAAAGATGAATCTTTACGTATCAACATGTCATGAGTAAAAGCCGCGGAGAGAGAGGGGCTATTCGGATTTATATATTTAAGCTCGTACGAAACTGGAATACATAATATTCCACAAGGGACATGAGAAGGTTCAGCTTTGTTAGTAAAGCCGGCCTTTTATTCAAACCAATATATTTTTTTCGTACAGTACTTTCCATCGTCTAGTTGCTCACACACTCAGCGCAATGCCCAAATGAAAAGGTCTCCCTAATGAGTCACTTTTCGGAATAAGGAATGAGCCAACGTACGCAATTCTAAATAAATCTTGAATCGAAATGTCATCGATTTCCTCCCCTTCCTTCCTTCGTCACAAGGCGACGTCAAGAATGGACCCTGGCGTCATTTCCTCATATGTTCAAACCAAAATCCAAAATCCAATCCAATTCCCCAGTGAATTATTAAGCAGGGGAGAATTCTATTAAGATGGCCTTTTGTTAAGTCAAACAGCTCTAGGACTTCTCATCACATCTGCATCTGCATTTCTCCATTTATAATGGAAATGGAATGTGTAAGGGCACCCGGGTTATTTTTCTAAGCTTCTGCTGTACAAAAAATTCTTCATCCGCGGAATCGTCGGGAGTCCCGGCAAGTTGGTAAGTTCGAGTCTCGGAAAGAAGTTGAGAAATTTTTGTTTGGCTGGGGAGAAAAGGGAAGAAGCAAAGGCGCTTTACTTTCTTTAAATGCCTTTCTCGACGATCGATGAGGGCATGTATGACTGAATTCTGAATGTGTACTGACTGGTCCTGGAGTGCTGCTGGATCGGATATGCCATTCCATGTTGGAAACTGAAAATGCTGCTATGGGACAAACCAACACACTCTAGCCAATGCCCTCCAGCATACACACATTTTCGGCAAAATGTTCAGTCGGTCTCTGTAGTCTTCTATGAACTCCGAGAGTGTGACTGTTACTCTTCCTCTTCAAGAGAAGCAGTGGAACCTAATGTATTTTTCCTAGGAACTTGGAACAGTTCCTCCAACTGATTCTGGATGGTTATGGTTTCCCCCGGTTTTGAACATCTCCCGAGCCAATAAAGACTGATACATTTATGGATCCATATACTCATAAACACATTTTCTTCATCTCCGTCTACTCGGGAGTCTTCTGTCGCCGTCCCAATTGACTTATAGAATAAATAACAGTTTCTTCCGTTAACGGAACAGACCAGAAGAGAGCCAGAGATGATCAATAAAGATGATCAATAATAATCCTCACTACTTGTGTTGACATTTTCTTTCATTAAAACAAGCTAGAATTAGTTCTTATTTTATTGGTTTGGCCGTGGCTGTTACATGTAGCATGTGTTCTTAAAATCCTGTAAATATGTAACGTACATGCAGGGTATAGCTAATTCCAAGGTTTCCCAATTCTTATGATCCGATTCTTCACGATACGTCTGTGCAGGGAACAAGCGGATTCGTTAGAGCCAATTGGGTTGGACTGGAGTAGGAGTAATCGACTTAAGTGATTAAATAAGGTTGACTGAGATTGTGACAATATTTGAATGGATATACATGATGAGAAGACCAAGGAAAATAAATTGCCCGAAAAGGTTAGAGTTTGAGCTGAATTTTGGCTTGCCTAGGACAATCTGACGTAGTATAACTAAAATCCATTGAATGAATTCCCTTTTAGTTTCTCTGATTTCTGTCATTTCTGGGTGTTTTACATTTGTAGGACGCGTGACGTACAACGAATGGAAAGGGTACAGATCAGATACGAGGGAACGTCATTTCAACTGACATACAATGAAGCGAGGAGTTAATATTTGGGAAGGAATGAAGTATTTACTTGTAAGGACTCGTGACAGAAGCACAGAAGTCTAGTTTCTAGAAATCTAGATGTAGTAGTCCTAGTCCAAATTCTAGGACTACCACATCGCTTCCCTTTTGTCCTATCCCTTGAAAATTGCATGTTCATGTAGAAGCCCGTTATGTGGTTCGACTTTCAATTGCATTCCTATAGATGAGGACAGAAAGTCTTGTTATCTTTTCTCTGGTGGAACACACCGCAATATTAATATGGTTCGGGTTCGTATGGTAGTTTGGTCCATCGCATAAATTATGAACGGAATTGCTCTTTGAGCTTAGGGAGACAGGAATGGCAAATGGTAAATGGTAATTGTACTACTCTGGTCACATGACAATTTCCTAGCATGTTTTATGTGTCTGTCTGAGTTTGAGAGTCCCAGAAGTACCCCTACGAAATGCATATGAATGAGATGTCGGAAGGTTCGGTTCGACGTGCTTGAGCGTGTACACTATCTTAGCAGCGGTGAGTGTAGCACCGTCTAATGCAAATTCATAAGGATATCCGAGAAATATTTGAACGTGAATCCATCCTTTTCCTCGTTTCTCTCTCTTCTTCAAGGCCGAATCAACCAACCAATGCAAAATCCAAGCTCATTTGCATAAATATATACGATATATTATAGGTTGTGCTCTATTTCTTCAAATATTTTATAGTGTTTCTGTCACTCTCTTTCACGATTCTTCTCCCCAACTTACTTTGAAACTGACTGAACTCCACTCCTTTCTTCAATTTCTCCACTTTCTCCTTCATCTTTCTCTCCTTTCTTACCTCTTTGACTGATTATGCTTTCTTCTTCCCATCAAAGCTTGACTTCTTCCTCAAATTCCAATCAGGTTCCGGACTTACATTTATTTCTTGTTATATTTTGATAAGTTTAAAATTATTCGAGCTTTGCTCCCATCATTACACTAATCCGTGGAAAGGACTTCCCTCGAATTTTAAGCTCACACTTTATAAAAAATTTTATGAGGTCGTACAGATATATACAGGCTTTGTATTTTATTTCTTCCTACCAGTTCCTAACTAAGCCGTTCATCACACTCAACTGCTCACGTTAAGACATTGCAAATTACAAATTAGTGAAATCGCGAAAATCTTTTATTAATTCTTGTAATGGTAGCACAATTGAGTTTAGCCGGTATAAGCAAATATGAGTCAGAATATCGCCAGCAGAACAATCAATTTGCGTGATTCAGTCTAGTACTCCAACGGAAAGTTTGACCTATCAAAGTGAAATTCGATAGATGCCTGTGGTTTTTACCCCAGAAGTTCGATTGGACAATGTACATAACTCATTTAGACATTGCCTTGTCTAGCTTTAGATAGGAAGTTTAAGTCGATAAAATTTGTTCTGGTTTGTCGTGACTAACCTCAGACAGCGGGGGGGTGGTAGTGCTCTGTGCTGACAAGTCAAATCTCTATCTTGAGGCTCCAAATATGTAATTCATGGTAAGGTGAAAATATTCTTATTCATGTGTGCAGATGCGATTTTGGGAAAACAATGTTGTGATATGTTCGCCCAAGGAGTTTAAGGTAAAAAAAGAACGCTGGACAGAAAACCTGGAATTGGTGTGTACAGTAAGGCTGTAAAACATAACCATACTTAGAACAAATTGGTCATCGTAATCGCCTTCCAATGCAGTGCAGGAAGAAAGAAAAAGAATTTGGGGGATAATTTGGTGTGAGATCTAACGAGCTATAAAACGCTCAATTGAGAGGTAAGGCACTGAACATACACTGATGAGATTGCGAATGAAGCGATTTCCTCGAGTATATGGGTGTTTGAGTTAAACTCCGACATTTAACGATAATCCTTATTGATCTCCAAACGCTCTGATGCTTTCTTTAAAGCGAGCATCTTAGGTCGATTCTGGAACATAGTGCTAGTCTAATTATGAAAGAGGAACACTAACTGATACGCACGAGACCTTGAAAGGTTTGACGCTGGACTCGACCAATTCCGACGTTCCTGATTCACAAATAAATTGAAAATATTAGTTTGTAGTGGCGTCTGGCACAATGACGAGGACTAAGAGTAGCAAACACGGTAGGTGTCCATTTGGGCTACTCCGGTCAACCTTAGTAGAAGGAGAAGTCCATAAGAGAATAACTTCTCTTCAGAGTAGTGACCCACATCATATCTTCCCGTGGAATTGGATCCTCAACATGACGAGGAATCTGGGTCTACTACTAGTACCGGGATGCTAACAATGAACTCACTAATTTTGATCCATTCCACTTGTAGGTTGTCCGTAACGATCATTGCATTAGCGGCAGAGTTTGAGAAGCTGACCAATTCCGAGTCAAGAGATTATTGTGGACCATACTTGGTGGAACTGATTGTGTCTGCCATTGTTCTGTTCAGCGTCGGACTAATCCTTGAGATTAGTCTTCTCGTCATTTCCCTCAGAGGATCAATTCTAAACGATGCTCCAAGGAAGTCTGCTCAATACCTCATCTACATTCTCCTAGGTACGTTCCGTGAACACTTCCTGACTTTGTTCAACATTCAATTCCGAGATATAGTCGACCATAACATTTCACAACTGAATAATACAACGAAATGGTGGTTGATGTACATAGAAAGTGCTTTAACTTTGTCTCTGTTCTACTGCATTTATTAAACAACCAAAACCACAAGCAGGGAGTTATCTCCAAGCATATGAACAAAACATCATTTTTAAATCACTTTCTCTTCCATTACGTATAGTACATGTACATCATTTGGAGAAAATAAAACTTTCTCCAGCTTTCTCTTCTCTTTCTCTTCAAAGAACAATTCCTCGCATTAGTTTGTCATGCCTCAAGTGCACAAGTATCCTCGTAGCTTCTTTCCTAAGTTGAGAATCCACTTCTGGATTTATGAGTTTTTCAAAAAGAACGTTGTCATTCCGCACCTCCCTTCCAGCTTATATTTCCAAAAATAAAAATTTGTTCTTAACAAACAATGAAACAATACAACATAGATATAACAACCCTGTTGTTTCGTTCAATTTAAGAGCTTTTATCCTTTATTGAAGTGAGAAATAAATACTTGCAATTCACAATTAGTATTTTATGATTAATCTAGTAGACCTCACCGCACGAACTTATTGGTTTAAAATAGTGTGTTCCAATTCAGTGTAAGAGCGGTGCAGTAATGGAATCCTTTTCATTTTTTCCTTGCAGTTATTCTATGTGTCAAGTTAGTGTGGTCTGGGTTTGGAGTTACTTGGATCCATCATGTGTACTTTGGTTGCGATATTGCTATATCAAAACAAGTCATCCTGGGTAAGCCATTCTTCCGTCTAGAAGGAAAAAGTGGGAAATTAAATGTTGGAAAACGCTTGGTTGGCGTTTTTGAGTAAGGGAGCCCTGTGTGGTACTTTATTTCCATCCTGTAAATCATCAAAGGGCGACCACGTGGGGGCTATAACCACCGTCTCTATAGGGTTAGGTAAACAGGTGCTACTTCTTTTGCACAGATCGACTGCCTGTACAATATTGTATAAAGGTCAGGGAGACGTATTGCTGTAAATGATCGAATTGAGCCCCTAGGCTTTATTGATTCAGGGAGGTTAAGAGGTCAAACTTCTTCCTCCACTAAGTTACACTGAGAAAGCTGGAAAACGACCCGGGCTTTATTTGAGTACCGGGCTGTAGACGGCACCAGGACTCTATTCGGTCATTTACGTTACGTTCCCCTGCCCGTGCTCACTCAGTACAGGTTTCGCTGTAACGAAACTTTAATAAGTAGTGTAGTTGCGACCGGCTCGATATACAATCGACATTGTGCCCTGGTACCTATTCTACGCCGGATGCTGGTAACCGGAATCCGACCTGAAATTGGCCAGATATTCACTGCTTCCATAGTTAAAAGATATTTATATTTCTTTACTCGTTCACTGTTGACTCTCCTCAAGACTTCTCAATTTATTCCTGACATTTGAGAATAGTATTAAGACCTCTTTAGTTTGAAAATGACCAGTATGTAGAGTCATTGGAGTAAGTAGAACGGGGAAAGAATTAATGAGTTTTCCCCACGACTGAGTGACTGCCAGAAGCTGAGTCTCACTCCAGCGTGAATAATTGGATTGCTGACATAGAACATGTTGGTTTTTGCACAGGTCTTGTAATTTGTACATGGTTCGTATTCCTCTCACTTCTCATCACAATGTGGTGTACATATGATGGTGCAGGGCGATCCTGGGTCAAATTGAAGAAATATGTGGCAAATAGGAAGGAATTTGAATTGAAGTATCCAACCTACCGACGCTCTGGTAGTCGGCACAGAAATTGGAGACAAAGGTAAAACAAGATAAACTCATCTGTCCCACTCACTTGATCTAGTCCTTCCTGCCTGACATGACGTGACATGACATGGAATGAATATTAGTGTACGCTCATTGTATAACATATCTAGTAGTGGAATGGAAAATTCACCAAAACATTTTGCCGGTGGCGGAAAACCTATACGCCATCTCATTTCCCCTTTCTATTATTGAGGTGCCAGTAACTGATCTCCATGTCGATTAATCTTCGTGCACAGTATCCATAGACACGCTATCCGAAAGGTTAAAGGTTGTCCAAATTTTATTTTAACTTAACTCACAAATTCTTCATATTATTCGATTGAGAAATGTAACCTCTCTCTATAGATAATGCTTAGAATAATTGAGCTCCCAATATTCTGACTCATAGCATAAGGTTTTCAATTTTGTTTCAGTTTCAAATCGCAGCCAGTCCTAAACAACACAAACGAAAAACATTGAGTTCACTCAACGAAGGCTGAACTTCCCTTGTTAGGTAAACTTTTAGCAAGATCTGACCTCACGTTTGTGTACGTTCGTCGGTTAGAGAACTCAATTGAATTCAAATCTGAACTCTTTTGGATCCCGAGTGCATAAAAATTCCTCCAACTATGCAAAGTTGATACCATTCTTCGTCTCATTTCCGAGCTAGTTTTGAACTACTGCTTGTTAAAACTTGATTCAGTGAAAGTTTGGTTCTTTTCAAGTTCCGGATGTTGCGAATGGGCTTAGATTTCATGAAACTAAACATTTGTCGATTTTGCTCTGAAATTCTTTTCGCGAATCATTCAGAATTGTCGAGTGATCATGTGTTACAGAGTGGATCAGTAATATATTAAGGCGCAAGGTGAGAAATGTTAGAAAATAATCAATCACAAGTTTATGATTTACTTTATGCCCGAAAGTAACTTAAGATTTCGGGTATTCCCACTGTTTTCAATGTGGAAAGCTCTTTTCCTATTTTTCTTGTCCTGAGTGTTCCAAATGCGTATTTTACTGACCAATAACCGCTGCTCTTTTCCTTTCATGTCTAGACGTCTGTAGAGCGCACACATCATTTTATATTCTTTTCTAAGTTCGTTCAGAAGACCTGGAGCGAATCCACTCACATCAAGATAGACGACAATCAATTATTAGTGCAGAATTAGACTTCTGCGTCAAATACTCTCTTCCCCTGATGTAATCCTAATCCAATTATGACCCAATCTCTTCAGTCTATTCCTCATATCTTTAAATTAGTCAAGCCATAGAAAGCAAGAGAGTGAGTGTACACCACAGTTCCAAACCATGAAAGTTACGCATGCTTTTGACATTTCTAGCCACATCCAATAGACAAAACTGTGGAAAGGATGTTCTAATTAGTGTACATTGGAAAGACGGGACAGCAGATGACGAAGGACCATGTACCGCATTCCCAGGATATTCAATTAATAAGAGTTTCCAAAAACGAGGTGAAATTGAAATCCGGGAAATCGACTCTAGCTAATATAATGCAAATTAAGCAATTTAATTAAGCTTGACCAACTTTTTGAATCTTGGAAACAGCATGCCAGAGTAGTGGACTTAATATCAAAAATCATATTGCTCCTGATTCATGTTTACAATTTTCGTCACTAAATGACTTTCTCAAAATTTTGAGCAATTAGTCTAAAAACCTATAGTAGGACCCCTACTCTTTAATTATTCTATTCTATTCAATATGGTCAATATGGGCCTGGTTTTGCAAAAAAATCGGACTAATGAACCACATCATTAATTTGGTTCTGCCACGCATACAAACCCTGCCGTTCAAGAAAGTGAACCGAGAATTAAACTGGAAATGTGACAGTCTGAAATAGTTGTGATTTCAGTTATTCTGATATACCATTATCTCTGTGACAGATTGTTCGCTTGAGCTCTAAGATGAAACTCAACATTTACCGTACTGGTCCGGAATGATTCGAAACTCAATTAAAATACCATGATTACAATAGTTTGGCATTCACTCATCACTATGACGTTACAAGACCATTTCTACTACTCCGTCATTCAGCCCACAGTAATACAGTAATGATGATAGCTAGGGATAATGTTGACGAGAGGTTTAATTTTGCAGGAAGGTGATACGAGCATACCAGGACAGCTGGGACCATCGTTGTCGTCTTTTATTTTGCTGTATCCACAGCAACGAGCGACATCAAGTAAGTTTTTACTCCCGTTACCGAAAGTGGATTATTGGCATTATTAGACGTGTTATTATTCTAGCCGAGTTATGGAAAAGATAGAGCTTTCTTCTTGGAGGAAAGAAGGCAATATGGAGGGGACATTATTGTTTATAAAAATAAAACAAAGGCAAACTTCAGTTTAATGTTTTATCCGCGAGATGTCTCCCACGTCGGATTTATCGTTTCGCGCACTGCTTGCCCCATATGCTCACATGCTGTAGAGGTCAATGAACTTAGATTCGGGTTCCGGGACTTCCACATCATTTTTCAATTTAAATGTTCATACACCGGATTAAATTACAATAGTACTAATTTAATTGATTATTTCTTGCACTATTTTAATTTTTAAAGTTTTGTATGGAATCAGAATTGTCTGAAATTGCTGAAGACGGTAGGCGGCAATTGTCCACGTAACTAGGGGTGACCGTAACGTCCTCTTCATATGGAAAGGGTGTTTCCTCCAAGGCTTTCTTCCCATTAATGAGAAGAGTTAACGAGAGAGATGGATAGAAAATATTTGATAAATACTTACAAGAGACAATATTTGTCAACCATGTGATATTTTGCGGAGAAAGCAAAAAAAACAGAGCTGTCGTATTATTTTCACACCAACATGACCACCACTCAACTTTATTCTTTTGAGTTGAAAAGTAAACTACTTTAGCCTAGACGCCGTGGTGACATAATCCTTCAATCCTCCACTTAATCTTATTCTATTTCTCTGCCATTAGGACTCATTCGCCGACTTGGCTCGTCTACTCTCTGAATTCTTTAGAGATTTGGATGTTGTGCCGTCCGATGTTATCGTTGCCCTCGTTCTGCTCAGACGTCTTCAACGGCTCGAACAATGTTCTATTGTCAAACAGGTTAATGTTTAACTTCACCTTGGACTTGACTATTACTTTAGAAATTACTAATATTCTTTCGGATCCATATAAAGAATAGGAATCTTCCGAATTTAAGCAATTAGATACTTGGTTCATATTAATACCATGCTAGAATGTTTGACATGTTCCAATATGACACTGTTACAGTTTCTACGGAAAATTAGAGAAGTGCCCCTGCAGGGTGAAACATTTTTTCTGCACGACGATGGTATTAGGTTAGGAAATTATTAATCTCCCGTCGGCAAACTCATCTGGTCTCTCTACTAGTTACCATCTCGAAATTAATAAAGTCGGAGGTCAGCCATATACAGCCCAGACGCCAACTTGATAATTGAGACCAGCTGGAGATGCAACTGGTACCCTTTTTACGTCCTTTTTAGGATAAAACATGAAGGACGTTTAACTTAGCCAGCATAGAGTACCATATATAAGCCTTAGACAGTAGTGCAGCATGCATGTATGTATACATAGTATGTTTTGGAGAAATCCGAATTTCGACAAGCGCTAGTCTATGTAGGAATGATTCCGAGTGAAATGACCTGAAAGAAAGTTGTTTTCTTTCAGAAAAGGAACAATACGTACGAGTTTCTCTCTGGGATCGCCATTACGCCCAAAACTCGGTTTGTTGCCATGAATGATCCTGCAGACTTGGAGACTTTTCGCAATGTTGTTCATTTCATGCACTACGCCTCTGCGGCTTACGGGTGGCCATGGTACGTCATTCCAAATGGACTGAAAGGAGTCTGGAATCTCTGCTCAAATTTAACGTGAGTCCGACGGAGTAAACCAAGTCATAAGTTTTGCGACCCGTTCCGTGCGTTTGTCCTCCGGTGTTTCCTTGTTTAAGCAACCTGGAACGGAAATCCAAGAGTTTTTCACGACTTCATGTTAAGGAAAGACTGACTTGTAATTTTTGAATTTGTTCAAGAAATGCTTCAATCAGTTCAGTTTGGTTTCCCACGCGCCTGTGCTAAGTCTTACTTCATTTCTTCACAAAGTCATTTACAGATGCCGTAGATATAGTGTACCTGGGCGGGCACAAAACATAATCTAACAAGTCCGTACAAGAAACACGGTCTACAATTGGTCACGGAATAACACTGGTGTTGGAAGAAAAATATAGTAAACCTGTTCCCGCGACCACCCGAGGTAGGGGATAACCTAGCCCAGACGGCCGGTTTTGTGTCGACCTTAATTTAGTCCCTAACCATGGTTTCTGAAACAGGTATCACTAAATATCCTTGTGTGTACACTTCTTTATACGAATTTGGTTGGGGTTTGGTAGATGTTGTTGTTTTCGTCCTGACCTGAGAGATGTGGTATTGGAGGATAATTGCTGCTACTGTAATTACGCCGTCATTCCCACAATGTTTGACCCAGAAACCTTTGACGTCGTTTATGCGACTTATCATGTGGACGTTGGAGAAACTCCATTCTTCGTCGTCGTGGACTACAACAAAGAAGCCATTGTCGTTTCTATTCGTGGAACACTCTCACTTAAGGTGAACTCATCTGCAATGAGTTTTTTTTCCCAATGCATGCTTGCGGTTTGGTGAAAGCGCCTTTCCACAAAACAAACAACCCGCCGACTCATACAAATGAAATGCTGCCTAAGCTCTGGACTACATATTGTAGAAAGAAATTGAAAGCAAGTTCTTCATGAAAGAAAGTAACCACTACACAAGTAAAAAAATCGTTTTGTTGTGCACTAATATCCCTTGAGCAAATTCCACAAGGAAGACTTCCAGATTTCTTCAATGATTTCTATCAAGAAACCGCACAACAAGAATTTTTCTTTCATCCTGTTACAACTTCCTAAAAATCTGTATTTTTTCTCTTCATTTTGCTCAAGTTATTTCTTTGTTACATTCATTCGTTACAAAAGGATTTAGGATATACGGATAGCAAGGGATGCAAAAGTCAAAATGAGTTTAATCCTTTGGTTTTGAATTTGAGTCCATTCTGTGTCCGCAGCTCCATTCCAGTTCAGTCCAACTGGATGGAAGTACTTCATATGTATTGAATGGTTGGCTAGGCATACAAGTATTTTCTTTGAAGAGATTTGTATTTCACAAGTTTTTAAGTGTTAGAAGTAACACATTTTTCTCTTACATTCGTTTTTGTCATTTTGAGTGCTCAAGCGGATCGTTTTTACGATTTTACAGGATGTGATCACGGACTTGAATGCGGAAGGAGAGCCTTTGCCAATTGAACCACCCAGAGAAGATTGGATTGGACATAAAGTAAATAAGTCGGATTTTTTTTGTACGATCACTCTCTTTTTCTTTGTAAGTACAAGGAAACTATTTATCATGTAAAACTTTGAACACGTTACACCATTCAGTATTGCATTTCATGTGTCCTAGTATCGTATCGGTGACCAAAATTGTTTTCTGATTTCTCGGTACTAGCTGTAGATTGACACTTTATAAAAATGTGAGTATAGTATCCCGGAATGGCACGCTTACCCGCTTCATGAATTTCTAGGAATAAACCAAAATTTCATCTCTCGACAAATTGGAAGAGTGTCTTCCTTGTTAGTTAGACCCTAATTTTGTGGGCAGTCAGTTTAGCTGTGTAAAATAAGAATCTGGACAGACGGACACATCTTGAGAGTCCAAGTTGTGTATAGTGACTGGTACTTGTGTGCGTAGTATTCTCCAGTTTACTTGGACTTAATGGATTTCTCATCTCTCTCTTTGGGGAATGAAAGGGAATTGTCCAGGCAGCTGTGTACATGAAATCTAAACTGATCGGAGAGAAGATTTTGGAGAAAGCATTCAATCGTTTGGGTGATCGTCGAACTGATGCCTACAGACTAGTTCTCGTGGGACACTCACTTGGGGCTGGGACTGCGGCAATCCTTGCTGTCCTCCTCAAAGATGAATACCCGACTCTTGAATGTTATGCTTACGCACCCCCAGGAGGACTACTCAGGTAAATTTAATTAATTCACTAGCTACGTAAATCCTCTCAGTTGTCCGATAGATTTTTCGATCAAGTAAGGAAAACTAGTTAAACATTTCCTACTTTCTAGTTACACATTCACAGCACTGACTTCTTGATTTATTTTGTACAGTATGCCGGTCGTGGAGTACACCAAATCATTTGTCACCTCAGTCATTGTTGGCAAAGACCTGGTCCCAAGAATCGGATTGTCACAAATGGAGGCTCTTCGCTCTGATCTCATTAATGCCATGAAGAAAAGTCACAATCCCAAGGTACATTTTTTGGAGAAACTCAAACAATTAGTATCTTTTCACTGTCATTCCGCAGTGTTAGAATCTGGTCCAAATGTATGGTACTCTTTCTCTGTGAATTGGGACTTCCGAATATTCCAGAATCAATTAAGGGGATAACGTAACATTCCAATTCCCATGGTATAGTGACGATACCCTGAAATGAACTGGGAACTAGTGTAATCGAGTCATCAAAAACTTAATTGATACCCCAACCACTTTTTCCGGGAGGATTATGTTGCATAGTCCACGGAACAAATCACATAACTGGACCGGCGGCTTACAATTGAATTTACATCAGTCTATCAGGAGACCTGGTATCTAGTTACATGTTCTTCCCCAATTATAACGTTAAATAATAATGTCAGAGCATGACGGGTCCAGGTCGCCCAAGGGTGAGACCTGGACCTGTAATGTCAAAGTATGTATACAGTAATAAAATGTTAAATTGACTGCAAGGGAACGCTCGGTGAATGTTTGCTTAATGGTACATCTGTATTTAACTTCCTACTCAACAAACACCTTCGGACTTTCCTGAAGTACAGGAGATCTCCAGGATTCTGTATTTTGGTTGTGTTGTCGGGTTCAGATAATCCAGTTATAAGATCAAGGCACTTCTCGAACAGTTTCCGTTGATCTCGTTACGTTGAGTCGCTGGGTAGACCTAACGTCAGCTGGAAAGTGGGAAATTAACAAAGCCAAAAATCTCTCCACCACCATGCACTCTTCCTTTGATATTTTCCTTACGATTAGTTCGCATATGAACTAAAATTTTGTTTCAATTTATGTTGATGACAACTCCAAACAGTGGCAAACTCTCATGTCTGGAATGGCTTGTTGTTGTTGCCTGAGACCTGAATTCGCTATGCCACAAAGACTGAGCTCTGCTCCATCGATTCAAAGTGAAGAGTTTATGAGGTCTAGACGCTCATTGAGGGACCTTCGTGAAGTGACAATCAACCCAAATGAAAGTGCTATTTCCTTAACTGTCCATCAGCCTATGTATCCGCCCGGTCGTATTATGCACATCGTAAGTATATATGACTTGAATCGTACAAAAGAATTATTGGTAGTGGTTAGTAAAAGTTATGAATTTATTAACTATTGAGTTATTTAAAGAATTATTCATTGAAGATAGTTGAATAGGACCTATAACTAGGGGCACACTTAGAATTAAATGGATTAATCTAGGATCAACGAACTTAACTAATGTCACAAATGGAAATTTGAAAGTTAAAGGTAACAGTCATACTTGAATTGCACCAAGTTGACTTCATTTCTGTGAAATTCTCCGAAAGCAAATTCACCTGGTACTTGGTGTGAAGTGGAGCATTTCTTATCCAGGCACAAAAGAGGATGACGTTGCATGGCCAAGTCGAAAGCCCTGTTCGAATCTTCCGTTGAGAGTTTGTCCCAGTTCACCAACTCTGCCCTTTGGTTAATGATTTCGTAATTGAGACAATTTGGGCGACGTTGTCTGGTTTTTGACAAGAATCTTATTTTCTGTAAATAGAAACAGTAATAGTGTAAGGACAATATGTATAATTTACTTTGCTAACCTAGCTTTATACGAAGTGTAGTCATGCGTGCGGAGAAAGTAAGTGAAAGTCTGCTTACCTGAAGAATTGCTTCTTGTAACGCAGCGTCCGATTCAGAGTCAGTAGCCACAGCGATGAGCTGGTAAGCTCGCATTTTGGTCTGTTTTATATATTCAAATAGAGTGCTTCTTGACCTTGAAGTAGTATGATAATCCTCCACTGAAAATACGTTGCCCTTCGTGGATCCTTTGCCAGGGTAAAAAGGAATTGTGGAGCTTGAATCATTTAAATGGGATTCAATATAAGCCCAAGCTTTGTCAACTGTGTCAGTTAAGGCTGGAAGAAAGATGGTAATGTACGCATAATTTGAAGATTTTTGTCTATTTCTCATAAAGTTCTCCAATTTGATCTTCAGTTCGGAAGTATTTTGTGCGGAGTCCTCAGTTAAACAAGGACCTTTCCAATCAGGATGTTCCAGGAATCTCTCTATACCGATTCTGTTACTGGAAGGAACGAAATAATTGACATGATTGAAAAATATGGAAGTCATGGAGAAAGTTTTAGAAATTAATGTTGCATTTTGCTAGCCTTTATCGTTAGTTGAACTCATTTTATAAAAATTGTTTCCCTTACTTCTTATGAACGTTCGTAACATGTCTGGTCATTTGATGTTGTGTGAAATCAACAAAATTGCATTCCCCGCAACGGAGTTTTGGAGTTTCTTCGCTTTCTTTCGCCAAATCCAATTTCTTTTTTTGATTTGCGTGGCACGCTGCATTTTTCTCCTTCATTTTTTCTCGATTTTCGTGATACCGCTTACTATATCACTCTTTCTTCTATTCGCATATAGGTTTGGCCAGCATACCACTGCGTGATTTCTGACTACAGATGAAGTGCCGCTTAGATCACAAATGCCATTCAATTCCGGTTTCTTTAACGCAGGTCCAGTGCAATAGTAAGACCTTTCACACAGTCTTTTGTTATGCAAATCAATTTTTGGGGTCTTATGGCACTGAAAAATGAGGAATAATGCAATCGTCATGATGGAATTCATATAATATTCATTTTTAAACAAACATACTGTTTTCATTACAAGGGAAGTTTAAAGCCAAATGAGAGAAAATTGTACCTTTGAATATGACTATGAGCCACCTTGTATGCACTGTATTGCGCAATGACTCTCACCAGCTTACAAATGCACGGGTCAAGGTTAGGTGGAAGTGGTTTCTCCTTTGATTTCTTGGCCGACGGCCCTTCAGACGGTGACGGCGAACCTCTGGAAGAATTTCGAACCAAGGTCACTTGTTCATTATTGACACTTGTCGATGAAGAAGGCACAGGTCTAAAAAGAGCTGTGATTTTTGTTTGTTTTGGTTGTTTGTTCGTTTGTGGTTGGGATATTGTTGAAAATCGGGAGGTCAGGGTCAGAGGAAGTGGTCGAGTGAAAGGGTGAAGGGGAAGTGAAAGTGAGGGTTGGGAGGAGTGGCGTCTCTCGGCTCCTCCTCTCCCCCTCTCACGTGATCAACATTTCTTCTTCCATTTCACAATTTTGGAATGGATCGTAGGTTAAAATAAAGCTAGGTTAGCAAAACACTCACGCCATCAGTCTTTTAATTTCTTGAAAATGTTACTATTATTTTTATTCAGTGACGGCATCATTACATAAATACAAGTCATAACATGACATTCTCCGATGCTAAATCTACTCAATCACAGAAAATCAATTTTATCATTAGCCGTCACTTATCACTTAAAAATTCATCATCACTTGGAACTAATAATTATTCTAACTTTTACTAATTTCAGGTGAGACATCATCCCAAGAGAGATGAGTGAGTACAGTTTCATTCTACCTTAGTCATACTTCCACGTTTTACACTTGGTCCCTATTAAATTTTACGAGCCGACACTCTTTAATCTATTCCTAAGAGTTAAATAGTATGCTATGAATTGACAAACACGGATATGATCAAGATGTTACGACATTCAAAATTGTAAGAAAGTCTTTCCCCAGAGCTATTCCAGAAAAACGTGTGACTCAGATTATGCCGAAAAAATCTTCGTAAAGTTGATAATATGTATCAACAGTCCAAACTGCTACACAGTAAGCATACCTGTCCCGAGCCGTCTGGGGAAAGTCCTGGTGAAAGTGGAGAAAGGCACATTTTCCTTCTCGAAATGCAGCCGTACACTTGGTAATTTAAAAGTAAGGGAGATTGGCAAAACAGGTTACTTTTAAGGACTGCGTAATTCTTAGTACTAGTTTCCAAACGAAGGGGCAATTGTCCCGCATTCCAATGCGAAGACTTTCAACCTTTGAGTAATAAAAATTTGAAATTTGCACATCAAAATATTTAATTTTCTTCTCATCTACCTGTCCTGAGTGGATTGAATTATAATTCTTGTTTGTGTACGGTATGGTTCACTGTTGATTCCACTTAAGATTATGCCCAATAACAAATTCGTTTGTGTGATGGTGAAATATTTAAGACTTTACTAACTTGACTAACTCGATTCATGTTTTCTGTTCATTTTTTATTAAACTTGGGGAATTCGGTGTACAAAACATGATCACAGGATAAAATACGAGTCCTTGTGGAGGTGAGTTAATGTCTGCATTTAGACCAAACAAAAAAGTAAAAAAAGATTTGGAATGGGCTTGATTACTTTACGAGTACACTGTGGTCCTAGCATGATGGTATTAACGTTTGTTGAGCTCTTTTCATTTTCATGTTCTTGTCTATTTACCATTACTAATACTACCTGGTTGACACTGATGATGATTAATACCTAATGCATGTTCCGTACACGTCGTCTGATCTTCCATTGAATGTCAGACCCAATTACCTCAAAGGCTTATCACGTATTGTGCATCAGTTCCTAGCTTTAATACCATCTCCGGTCAAAACCTTTTGATAATACTTTACCTAAACCAGCATGATCATTTTATTTCATGTGAACAAGAATGAACTCTCAGATTTCGGTGATCTCTAATTTCAACTTTCTTTGCAATCTAATATGTCGTAATGAAAATTTATACACATAATATGTCATTGCGGGAGAACTGGTGGAATAAGAATTAAATGTTCAGGGAAAATTGTGCACATTTCTGTACGTCATTGAAAAGTGATAGATAATGTTATCATAATAGTGTGTAGAGATGCCCGACTTACTTACCTACCCCACTAAAAGCAGTCAAATAGAACCAACTCATCATATCTACTGACAAAAGACTTTCGTGTTTTAAGGAACCATATCGTCCATGGATAGGCACTTGTACTTTCAAATCCTAATGTATTAAGCAGTCAATAAACAGTTGTTAAGGCTTTGCTTTGCGAAAATATAATCATTTGGGCATATTAAGTTTGATTTGGACAAGTTCCTCGTGTTCTTTTCTCGTCTCGGATAATAAGTTTGTAAACATTTTTGTAAATTCTGTAAAAACAGTACTACCACGTATGTGAAAAAAGTCTAGTTATATAGTAGCCTAGTTAATGACTCCGACTATAATGAATGATTCCTTTCAGTGCTGTGGTCCAATCGTGATATTCCTAGAGTAGTGATACGTCATTCCTTGAACTAATTTGCAATTGTTTATAATTTGTACAAATACATTTAAGTTTAGAACTTGCACGTTCGCAGTGAATCCCTGCTCTCACAAATGGCGCTGAGTCTGATGAACTTTTAGTTTGAGAAATCTAGGCGCATGCTACTTTGTTTCGACTTATTTTCCGAATCAATGCTAATTTTCTCTATACGAACAGTTAAGATAATTTTTCTAACATCCAAATATTTAATGTTTCCTTTAACTAGGAGAGTAATCAAGAAAGGAGAACCAGTCTTCCAAGCACTCTGGACGGAGAACACTGACTATGGTGAGAAGATGGAATAGTAGCAATGCCAAATAGTACATTAAAATAAAACTAAGTATAAATAATACAATTTATTATCTTTGTTCAGGGCAAGTTTTAATTTCCCCAGGAATGCTTCAGGTGAGCTATTTTTGAATCGATCAAATCAAGGAGTATCGAACAAACTCAAGTTGTAATGTAATTATTAAATATTAGGACCACATGCCGGACCAAGTGCTCAGAGCTCTGCATAGGGTATACAAGTTTCTAAATAATTCATTGAAAACTTTGCTTACGTCCAGTCAATTTTATTTTGATTCATTTGCAACTTTGAGTTAATTTCGTCATTTTCTTCTATTTGTCTGTTTATCACCCGAAGAATTTTGAGGAAGCGCTGGCTGAAGTTATACAATGTTGTTTAATCTTTTGTTCTAAGCATCGTATCCACCGATGTCGATGTGTTTGTATTTTTCTCAAAGATACTTTTCATTAGGACCAAAAGAGCCTGGAATCAGTGCTAATCTGCCTTTAGGGCATTGCTGGACATCACAGATATTTGAAACTCTCTTTATTAAATGAGCTTTACCGTTTGTTGTTGTTTAATAAAAGTGATAGACTGGGCCTCGAGTCTACTTTACCTGTCAGTCCTGATTTTTAATTCAATAAACAGGGTTTCTTAATTTGATTGATGTTTGATGATTTAATCGCCATTCTGTCCCCATTTATGGATTTATGGTTTCAGCATCTATTTATTATTTAATACTTATTTTTAATTAATTTGCAGTTGTAACGTTGTGAAAATCAATTCCAGTTGGAAAAGTGACTTATTCGTTTGTAATATTTCAGGTAGTGAATAATCACGGACCAGCTAAGCCTCAGAGAACCCTTGTGAGTAGTACATCACCCCTAACGATGTCCAAAGATTCATTATTGGAAAGTTCCAATTCTGCAACCAGAGGTTCTCCACATAGACTCTGTATGGAAACAAGTTTCACGAATGCAGCGAGTTCAACTCAGGGCACGCCAGAATGTACATTGATGAATCCGAGCCCACTTATAATAGATGCTGATGCTGATGATGTAGAGAATGATGGGGAGTTGACCCCTACGAATGTTTGTTTGACGAATCTTTTGGCGTCCCTGAATTTGAGCTGGGAATACGTTACGAGTATGCAGGACAAATTTCTTGAGAAAGGGGACACCCCTCCTCGCCTTTATGAGCGTAGGTCAAGTTTAGGTAATAATAGTAGTTCGGGTTGTAGTGAAGCTGGGAGTACATTGAAGGAGATATTCGGCCCTCTAAAATATGAAGACTGGATGGCACCACTCGCAAGCCCTGAAACTTTATCTGAAATTAGTAGCATGAGTTCCAGGGCCAGTTTCTTTCTGCCGAAAGATCAGTCTCCACTCCTTCGAATCAAAGGTAGAAATGGACTCAGCTCTAGTCTTCATAGACACAACAAATGTGGAAAGACCAACGCAAACATGAGTGGTTGTGGGAACAATCATGATATTCATCATCATAATCGAAGTCTGAGTTGTACATACCCTGAAAATAGTGAGATTAATGCGGATAAATTCCAGTGTAGCACTGCTATGGATTCTGAGGGGCAAATGACCAAAACAACAACTACAAGTTCCCAAAAAGTTAGAAATGGGAAATGGCATGATGACTCGAATAATTTTGAGCTGAGTCCCGACAATGACCCAAGGAGTAGTACAGAAGTCATAAACTTTGTCGATGAGCACAAGAAAAATGGAGAGACGACGAAAAGAGTTAGTTTCAATTTGAAAAGGAAATTTGCTTCCAAAGACTCTGGGTGTAGTGTAGGAGATTTCAGTTATCCGAATACACCGGGACGCTTTGAGCCAACTTACCCAATTTTTTCACATCAAGAAGAGTACGGAGTTCCAAGTTTAAATTCACCTCATTACACTTACTGTGGACAATCTCCGGTAGATTCCCCGGACATAGTATTCTCTTCCTCTAGTAATGGCAATGGGACAAACAAATTCCAATTTCCAGGCACTGAAACTCTACTCTTACCCCCAGAAACAGAGGGTGAACCCTCTTGTCCTGCCGAAACACATCACTAATCATTATTGAATGGTTCAAGTTTACAAATTTCAGCCATTCTCGCCTACCATAATTTTCTTATTGTTGACTGACCCGGTATTGGTGGCAGTTGCTACTTATATAAACTCCTGACAGTTTTAAAAGCTCCTACCATAAAATTTTGAGGTATCGTTACGCATCTCGCATTTGCACTATCGCTCTGGTGTATTTCTGCTCTGCGTCATAATTTTGATTGTGTGCCTCACAGTTCTTCCAAGGCGCACCGCCGCTCGTTCCAAGCACGAGAAAATGTAAAACCCAATCTTGGTTAAGTTTGTCAATGATGTTTAAATACGTAATTTCATAAATCTTTAAAAATTCCATCAAAGTGACCTCATTCTTTGAACATGCCGTATTCTATTCAAACATTCCTACATTGCTGAGATTCTGATGTAATTCTTGTAAATACTACAGCATGTCCTAAATCATTTGATACCAGTTGACTAGGATGTGGGAAATAGCATGTAGGGAGACCACTTTTTGTAAAAAAAAATTTGAGTGTAAAGTAGAATAGAATTAAGGTAACAATTATATTTATAGTACAAAGAAGAAGGTTAGTGTTCGTCAAAAAAATTCGTGTCAAATCTAGAAGCGTGGACTTTGGTTGATTGAATTTTGAAAATGTTTTGTGTTCATTTGCTAGATTCCATTTTGATTATACTTTTATAAGAATATTACCAAGTTAAGGCGCAACTGTAATTGAATGTCGCAGATTTTCAAATTCCAATTCGCAATCGGACGGTCGAAACTGTAAAATTGTATGGTTTAAATCATATTAAGATTAGTTTGTAGCGAACTTTAAGAATTTGTCTATAAGATCATATTCAGCATCAGCGAATAAATTCCACACCACCTGTTTTGTAAGAATACTATTATTCTATTCCATCGAACTTATTTTATTATCTCTATTACTGCGTATTATTTCCTATGCTTCCAATTAAATTAATTAATTCAGTATATTTGATTTTATTCCAGTGTCGAAACATTTTGTGTTAATTTATGATGAAGTAATACTGAATGAGCAATGAGCAACAGTACAGCTGTACAAAACTGCTAGTAATAAGTTTCATTTTCATCAATGACCTCACACTGACACATATTTAGTTAATTACAATAATGTTCTTTCATTGTCTCAGTCGTAAAGGCAAGTCAGACGTTTGTTTTTGAGGACTAGTAGTTAAAAATTATTCACACACTTAGGTCTCAAAGAATGCCTCATTGTGTTGATAATTGACGATTACGAAATCTCTGGAATCCCATGTCTTTCATTTCTGCACTACTTGCGGTATGGTGCTCAATGTACAATATGATCTGAGGTTTGGTTTTATCGTTTAATTCTGGCAACATTGACTATTTCTAGTATATTTGGTTAGCCCTTATGAGAATTTTCTTTGGCCGTAGCAAGATTATTCCAAACTATTCAATGAATTATCATTTTCCAGTCAGTGGCACTCAGACCTTTTTTTCCCCTATTAACGTAATGGGAAGAAAATCCCAATTTGCACAAAAGTAGCTAAAGCTTATACAGCTTGAATATGCGTCATATTTCCTTGTAAGCTCTTGGGTTGTTTGGATTTGTAAGTGTAAATATTAACATCACGTGTATCCCTAATAAGACAATCAACATGCATACTCTGTATGTTTGAATCCAGGGGTTAACAGTCTAAAAGAAAAACAAACAAACAAACAAATTGATTCTCAATCTATCTCTATAATCTAGATGATTGCCCATGACGACGTATGTTTATTCGTTCTCCACTACAAGATGAAATACCACTGACGTTTAGATATTGCATTCTGCAGGAAACCCTGTACTTCTTGAAATATTTTTTTAATAAATATTTGAATAATATTTTTAAATATCACACATTAGTCCTATTCATCTTAGTTTTGCCTTAAGTCGGTGGAAACGTTTATATTATATCCGTGTAATTGGGAAAGTTGTTGCAAACGATGGATCCTGATTTGACCAATGCCGTGAATGCATTGATCAAGAGACAGCTCGAGGAGCTACTACTCAAGAGCAACATAACCGGAGCCGGTGGAGTTGGTGGGTTGAAACCGTCTATTCCAGGGCCAGCCTTGGTTCTGGAGAAACGCGATGAGGAAACTGTCCAAATTCTCTTTTATATCTTCGTTGGAATCCTTGGACTGGCAGCCCTCATCGTTCTCATCAATTGTCTTGGAACTCTTTGTTACGCTTGCGGCAGAGGCGCAGAGAATGACCGAGAGGAGCGTCCTCCGCCGCCCCCACCTCCGATATTTGAGATACCTCTCAACCACTCACGAAGAGGTCATATTTTAAGATATTATTCCTAAATGTACTCAATGCAACATAATATCCAAGGAATCTTGACGACGCCCCCTCTAAGGGGTATGCCAGTAAATACCCCAACGAGTTGTTATTTTTCCGTTGGAGCACATTACAGCAATGGGAAATAGATCTCTTC
>JAQFYE010000545.1:0-33702 GCA_034694305.1 Protaphorura glebata
GGTGGGTTCGAGTCCCACCCGGGTTTCAATTTTTTCTACAATTTGTTATTCGTACTCATTAAGCTTTCAAAAATGGTCAAGTCTAGCCAGGGTCTCAGACCTTCATAAAGGTGACAGTTATGAAGGAACCTGGAAGATATGAATAGCTCAATATTGGTTGTCCAGCTGTTTGAGCATCCTGCATTCATTGGATTGGATAGGATTGGATGTAATTTCATTTAAGTCATCAATTGCATAGCTCACACAACACAAACATCAAAAAAGAAACGTTGAACCATCCGTGAGTGTCATCGATTTGATCGATTCCGACTGTAACTAAACTTAACAAAATAGTAGAATTAATTTAATTTAATGAATCAGGGTCTGTATACTGAGAGATAGGGAGAGACATGAGCGAAAATATGTCATAAGCGCAATATTTTAACCGGGCTCATAGTTGGAGGACTCTTGGACAAGATGAATTTGAATTGCGCTGGGCTACAAGACTTTACTTGTTAATATTTATACTACATGTCCAGGACTTACCCAGAAATACTTCCTGCAGTATTCATAGAAGGTGGACAGTTTCTAAAGAAGATAACTTTCTCGTTTGGGATAAGACATCGGAAAAACTTTCTAAACTCACGAATGTGGTACTTAATATTGACAAGTCAAATAACAAATCTTGACAAACATTTAAGTGGAATTGTGTTTGTCACGTCTAACAGTACGAAGTCGTAAATATTACTGACGAGAGAGTACAGTTTACAAGAACTATCACATTTATATGCTATTACTTATTACAGGGTCTTTGAAAAGAAAAAAACAAATGATTTCAACGAATCGTCGGTATATTGAGTGTTCGGTGTCATCATTTGTATGTTTTTGTCAAACGGGAACCTTTTGTTGATTTGAAAATAAAACCCTTGTTTAACTGGTTAGAATATTGTACATAATAACTCGTTAAGGTAAAGGTCTGAACGCAATCACCGTGAAACAAATAGAAACCTCAAACTCATAAAAATCATCTAAACAAAAGCTGACAAGTCAGGAGAGAATGTACGGTTGACTGGATACGAAATGTTGTATTATACTAACGTGAAAGTAAAGAAAACTTGAGACGAGGAATGCAATGTGTGTAAAGCCCCATGCAAACAAGAGTATTATTAACATGTGTTTTTGGAAGTATTATTTATATTTAATAATGATGAACGGGTTTTTCCGGGTTTCCATTCTGAAAGCTTTGTTATATTTTAATGTGGAGAAAAACGTACGTAGGGAAAATAATACTTTCTTATTCCGAACTAATAGCACATTTATCCGAAACTCAGAAATAATAGTATTCACTTTAAAGAAAAACTAATATTATAATATTGATTTCTCTGCACTTCCAGGGACGCCGAACATTAAGGACACACCGCACATACCAATGGTGGTCGTTGAAGGACAAAATGCAGCCCTGACGGTAAGTAGTAACTTGTAATTGGTACTTATCGTATCCTTTAGTACCAAAGGATAATTAGTTACCTATTAGTTACCAAACCAATGGTAATCAAAATCAAAACATGGACAAGTTTAACTCTGCTATAAATTCAGTGCTGGACAAAGATAAAGACTTATTCACTGGCAATTTTATATACAAAACTTGTTTATGGGTAGACTCTACTTCTCCTGATAAACCTGAACTAAGAGTGACGACAGTTTTAGGTGGAGCAACAAATAAAGTTGGTCATACTTATTCTGAAAATGATGACGGCACTTATTCTTACAGAAAACGCAGCAGTTCAGAATCAAATAAAAGTTTTATTTACCTAGCAGAACGAGTGTTTAAAACAAAAAGTGATAAATATGTGAACCCGGAACTATCACAAATAGCTGCGGGTGCGGACGCCTATCTCCTTTCAAGATATATAAATTGTTATCACGAATTTAATCCACAAAAATATTGCCCAATTGGGAACGAAACCCTGTTTATAGGAATCGACACTTTGCTTGTCTGTGGGGGTCAGTTGAAACTGTTAAAAAAGTGTTAAAAAAATTACAAGACATAAACCTTTTTGACATAAAAGGAAATCTGTGCCCTAACATTGACTACAGTGACTTAGAAATCGTTGATTTTAAAAAACCTGAAGGATTGAGTGGTTGGAACAAAAAGTCAATGATTAGTTTTATTAAAAATTATAACCCCAAGCCCACACCAAAACCTGTACCAAACACGATAGTTAAAGTGACCAAAAATTACAATAAAGGATTAGGGACATTTGTTTGTCAACAGTGTAAAAAAAAATTCTCCACTTCTAAATATCTTATCAATCATCAAAAACAAATTCACAAAAAATCCGGTAACTTTAAGTGTTCAAAGTGTAAATTTGCAACAAACACTAACGGGAAACTTGTTGTACACATAAAAAGTCATAAAACTCATCCATTCCAGTGCCCAACAAGTTATGCACGATTACTTTATAATTGCGGCTTGAGAAAGCACATTACTAAGGTGCACAAAAAGAGAGTGATGTGAATGTGGTTGTCCTAAATTCTGACTTAAAGATCCTTCGGTTCTGTTTTTTTAGTGTGTTGTCCGTGAATTGGGCAACGCTACCGTTGTTTGGAAGAAAGTCGAGCAAGGAAAGGCTGGGCCTAAAATTCTGACGGCCGAAGAGTCCCGCGTGACGTCTGACGAAAGAGTCCGGGTCTTTCATGATGAGGGTATGGTTTCGACATTTATTATTTATCAAAAGAATTCCGCGTTCCTTCCCCGGCAGCTTCCTATTTAAATTCATTTAAGTTGAGACGTGTCATAATACTTGTCAGGTATAAGACTCTACTCAGTCCAGGTTCAGTTTAAATTCGTGCCGTGCCGTATGTAACTGTAGAAGATCTTCCAATACTACGTAACGTAGTAGTGGATGAAAATTGTTTAGATGTGTACAAACGTGGATTCCATTCCAGACCAAAGAGTTAGAGTTATCTGGGTACCTTCCCACTTCAACTTTGAGAGTGTCAACTTAACATGTAAGATATGACGGGAATAAATACGTTTGGTATTCTGAGCCATGTTACCATGTACCGATTCGACTACCGTACCACGCCAAATGTTGACGCTCCTAGTCAGTCGTTTTATTCCACACTACACACCTCTAAGAATGGTTTATTTCTCATGTTTCCTCTGTCAAAGTCAAGGAAAAGGATGTGAAGGAAATAGGCTTTTAGTGTAAATGTAATAATACACAGGTAGATTTCTCTCCGCTCCCTTTTATGTACTTCGGAAGACATTTTGCGACAAGTCGAGAGGACACTCGGCGGAAATTGATGACATAAATTCTTGGTGATGTTCTGTACCGTACCGTACCGGGCCAGGACTTTTCTTATGTATGTATGAACGACAATAGAGTCACAGGAAAGTCTCTTATGATACCATCATGAATATATTATCCGTCCTGTATTTACATTTACATCTTCCCTGCATGGGATGGAAGATGACTATTTGCTCGATCTTCACCGTGTGTCCTACAGACTTAAACGTTTTCAATGAGCGGATGGTCAGCCACGTAACGAGTAAACCGTAAACTTTCTTCCGACCTTCCGTTACATTGTGCGTCTTTTGTTTGTAACTTATTGTATTGCATTTGTAAGAATTACTTCTACCGTTCCATTCGTCTCGGTATTTTAATGAAGAGTAATCATAAAGTCTGAAACAAGTGGTTAAATTCCACTGGAATTTCATTATAAAGCTGGGAGAGAAAGTTTAGTTGAAACGAGAGTTAGCTCATCGTATGCATTCGAAGGTTTCGGTTAGGAGGATTACCCGGCTCGGGTTTCTGATCTTCGGATATTGTTCCTCTCATCTCGGCTGAAGTGGTGGAAGAAGTCAAGGAGCTTTCTAAGAAAGTGTTGTTGACATGAATGAGAGTTTGTAACAAGCTTAAGGTTGATGTAAATGACTTTACCTCCCTTCCTTTATTCTCTCAAGATATTTTAGTAGCGTATGCCTCAGACATTTACACGTGCTGAATAAATTAGCCCTATGTTTCCACACAAAGTCAAATACTTCTGACTTCTAGTAGTCTGACGAACCGAACCAATCTTTTCAAAGGTTGAGAGAGTGATATGGAAGCGGTTGTCCTAAATTCTGACTTAAAGAACCTTCCGTTTGTTTTCTTCCATCCAACCATTTAGGTGGTGATGTCTGGGTTCTCGCAATCGGATCAACGCAAACTTCAGACAGCGGAATGTACATTTGTGAAGTGAACACGACGCCAGTACTGAGATCATTCCATAATCTGACAGGTATAGTTGCGCGGAGTCCGCTTTGGTTACAGCGCGAGTGCTACATAATAGTTCCCCTCATCGACTCTATAGCTGAACCTGGAAAATTTGAGATGTACATTTTGTAGATTTCTTCATGAACATTGAGACCGTCCGTCAATCCAAGGAATATGAGTCTAAAACTAATAAAGTCAATATTGCTCGTTTAAAGAATCTTTTAAAGAATTTTCATTCATCGAAATGTCCGAGTGCCGATATTTGTTGATCACCTGTTCCACAAATTCCGTCTGAATTCTCAACTGATTTAAATCATTATTTTGTGGAAACAAAGGCTGTACATGATGAGGTAATAGTTATGAACCGCTCTACTGGAATCGTACCAAGGAGAAAAATTTTATGACGCATGTCACGCTATCACAGAAAACCAGCAAGTATATATTATTTTCGTTCCCCCTAATCGTAAACAAACAGCTGTAAGTAAAGATTTCAAATTGAATTATTGCAATCACAGATCGATTGCGTCCACAATTTGTTGAATTTGAAAGGAGAATGAAAATATATAAACGTGTGGGATGAAAGTAAAATGTTGTTTTTGTAAAGATTAGCTTAGTCTGGTCACTTTCACTTTACACCTTCCAGAAATGTGTCCTTTTTATGAAATTATAAATGTTTTGTGAGTTGCTGTTACCATTAATATTTTGGCAATTGTTGAACTACTGATGGTTTCTCTGTGATTTCTTATAATAAAAGCGAATTGATTTACATTTTTGTTGTTTCCCATGTAGTCATATCCTTATCAATCCAGGCGCCAAATGAGACCGGTACAGCTTCAGGGCGAGGTGAAATTTCATTTGAAAATCCTTTCAGTTACAAGGTAAGCATCCTTTAGGAAATTGTGTTACTTTCTTTTAAGAAAATCCAAATAAAATTGCAAACAAGGAGTATTTATGCGTTCACATTTGCTGAACATTTTTAGGGAGCTGGGTCCATTATGGGGCACAACTATACAGGTGAGAGATTTATTACCATTGCAAGCATTAACCAGTTAATCCATATAAATTATCATTGCATGCTTAGATTGTTGCGTGAAACAAAACGTGTCAAAAAGTTGTCTGGGCTTCTGCACACTGAGAACAATTTTGGATGGAAGCACAGGAGAACCCACGCAGTGTGAAAATGACTTTCCCCAGATCGTAAAATGCATGGCAGGTGAGGAATATTCTTTCGTCCTTATGTCTATAGAAAACTGTGTTACCATACCAGTTAGATCTCTACGGGATATTAAGATTCCATCCCACCGTACTCATGGTTGGGATGTTAGTTCTGACCACACAAACGAACTAACCGCGTACATTGGGGATCCATGAGGATTTGTCTGTCAGAGTCAACAACGTTGGTCTTTGAAGATCCAAAACTCAAAATATCTAACGAGTCCGTTTTCTGCTACGTTTACTCCTAAACCAATACACGTGCAGCATAAATGCACAGCTTTAGAGTTCAATTTTGTATGATTAAAATAAATCAAAACTGTTTAGGTTTACTTCGTGATGTTTGTGGAAATTTCATAACCCTTCATAGGAGTAGTTTCAGAGAATCAAAGTACCACATATTACTCTCGAAAGTTGCGTGAAATGAACGGACGTGTCATTGGGTCGATTGAATCACAGAAAAAGTTGGGTTTGGCTAAAGTATCATACCAACCGAATGAAAGCCGGACCTTCGTGTTACCAATTAGTCGTCAGAAATTTGTAGTCCTTCGAACTTATCAAATTCGTTATGTCAAAAGTGTGGATTGTCACACAATCCGGGAAATAACTCACTTGCTGTGTCGTCATAATTTCACATATTGCTCATTGATGCTGACTGGTCTGATTGGAGTGAGTACCTGCCAGATTATTTGATTTAGCAAACTCAGAAAATATACAGAAAATGAAATTTTGTTATCTACATCGTTTGCAAAATGCCCATGATTTCGATTTGAGTACAAACTCACAACTGTATTCCATTGCTCTAGGCCTACGCCCACGGTTTAGTTCTGTTTGTTTTGTGGCTTGGAATAATCTGACTATACTCACTACATGCATTAATTAATTAGATGGACGAGATCACGTCGCGTGCTGTGTTCGTGAACGTGTGCCTGATATATGCCAAGATCTTTGTCGGTAATTAAATTAAATTGTTAATTTTTTATACAATAAAAACATTTGTTAAATTCTGAACAAAAGAACATTGGTTTTTACTATTTAAATGTAACGAGGTTTGACAGAACCAACTAACAAATATTGGTACAGTACGACTACAAGTAACAAATAAATTATGAACTAATTCAAAAAACGTTTAGAGTTGGAACAAAATCTTCCCGCAACCGCATTTTAAGTGATTCTTCGTTCACAAATATTTATGCAAACCTTGTTATTTCTTTCTAGAGGAGAATACACGACTGTCACGGACAATGTAAAAACTCATTTCTCTTGTCCAACACACATAGAGAGGACTCTCAGGTTTGTATTTTAAACGAATGAATACAAGTTATGCGAAAGACAGAATTTGAAGTTTTTCTTTTTAAATTTCGATTTCAACTTATTAATTCCAATATCCTATCAGTAATGTTATCATTACATATAAAATTTTGGGCTCCGTGGGCCAGTGGCCCGAGGGATCTATCAGAAAATAAACTTCAACTTGAACTCCAATATCCCAAAGGAATTTGATATTTCTGTAATTTCCCACTCCGCTTACATGGGCAAATTCATGTCAATAGAAAGAAATTCAACGTAATAAAATAATGCAATTTTTTCTTTCAGTTGCATCGCGGATGGTGTCGGTAAGTCAATTTAAATATCATTACGTCGAAACATGCTTGTAAACATTTTTGCCAGGGCTTTTGTCCATTGTATTTTCTCTGCTTTCTACCCCTCACTTTCACTTTCCATCCTTACTTTATTCAAGTAAAATTTTCACCACACAAACGTTCCACCCTTTTCAGGATTGAGGTCGGATATATGATTTGCGTCCTTGTCAATGGAAATTTCTTTATATTTAATAAAAGTTTTGATGCAATCTTCAAATAAGTTTCTAAAACGTATCCTTAAGTTTTATTTCAATTTTTCAATTTGTAAACTTTCCAAATTCTCACAGACGTGTGCGCAGCACTAAACCAAAACCAGGGAATAAGTCAAAATTTAATCTCAAAACAATGCTACACACATAATGACTAAGAATGAGATGATACAGTTTCATTTATTAATCTTTATTCATTACTATCTTATTCATACACACGTGAGATTTTCATTCTCTGAACGCATTCTCATTGTCAGGCTCAAGAAATTGAAACGAAACATAGAGATGAGGTTGAATTAATAATAAAATGCTAATATCTGAAAGTGCGTTCCTCTTTTGATGATGTTTTAAAATTTTAAATGAGTCGTATGCACGGGAAATGAAACTATACTATTGTCAGCGTACGTTATTACGCCTCGAGGTGATGGAAAGCACGGAAAGTTGACATCAAATTTGGAATCTTATTATTGTCGCTACACGCAGTACTACGTAATAATATCCAGCAACTTTCTTTCTTCCATTTGCGGATATGTCGCAGAAAATAAGTCAAACCGGCCAATGAATCTTATCATCTGGAAAATTACCTGGCTTAGTACCTTTCTCCATATAAATATTATAAAACCAATTCTGCCCAAAACAATACCTATCATCGAAACTTCTGCCGGTTTTGTTATAAGGAACGAATTGAATATCAACCAAGCATAAAGGAAGCATGGTGCATGTATCACATTTTTGCAACTCTGAGAAAGATGAAAAAGATTATTCCAAATTACTTTCCTGGTCTATTTTGATAGAAGTTTATGGATTTGACCTCTTCCCCTGATTCGACTTGTTGTCTGCAACACTTGCAAATACATGACGCTTTTCCTTTTTCCCTCCAAGCAAATGCAATGAGAAAGCCAACCTATGTTTGTGGAAATGCAAAGGTCGGCATCAAAAGCTTTTAAAGCTTTTGAACTTTCACTGCATGCTCGAGAGAAAGGCGAGCGCGGATGCTTGTCGGCAGCGGCGGATACACTTTCAATTTCCTGTTTTTGTCTTCCAATCTTGCCTACGTACTACGAGTATGTTTGTAAGGCAGTGAGTCAGTCATGCATGACATCTATGTATGAAGGTTAACCCCGTGCCAAGACAACTGACATGACATGACATGTGTATCTGCTCTTTTATCACTTTTCCTCTTCCTTATCACTTGTGTCGTCCTAAGGATAGTATCATCATCATATCCTTACTTTTTCTTAATATCGTCACCTTCAACAGAGATACTGCCAAGTGAACCATTGAATGTGGAAGCGGTGGCCATCTCATCCTCTTCAATCAATGTGTCTTGGGCTTGGCCTTTGAGGAATGCTGACACTGTGACAGAGTATGTTGTCAATGTCACCACACTACGAAGTTTTGATGCTCCTTTCACTGGACTTGGTTATGGTGCTGATCAGGGTGACTCCGCGCCGGTTTCGACGTCTTTTCCTGTTCCAGGGCCAACAAAAAGTGTACAGAAGAATTCTTCGTCCAAGATTATATTTCCGGACCACATGGACTCAAATGACTCTTACATTCAAGCAGCAGTGTTGTCTTCAATCAATCGTGGAAATGTCACTAGACCAACAACAACTGCAATGGATGAAAATGCTGAGGATAAAGTTGAGGCAAAAATGATGCAAATAAATGTAAGTTTCAGTTTAGTCCTTATTTTCAGGTGAGATTTCATACCAGAATTACATTAGATCAAGCATTGGAAATAAAACCAAGATGCTCGTCCACATGAAGAAATACATCCTCGCTGACACCTCAAACATTTGCATTTGGAAGAATTTTATGCGATGATTTTTTTAATACATTTTCGACCAATCTGTCTAGCTACCAGGGTCAAACGTGTTTATTTTTATTTTTAAAAGATTGTGATTTTTATTCGTACACAGGTTCACAGTGACATCAGGTCAACGCTGATAACGAATCTCCAGCCTTTTACAATGTACGAAATAAACGTTCGAGCATTTAATATTCACGGTAAGTTGGGACTATAAAAAAGCATAAATAGTTCCCAAACAATTACTTAAATATTTTATCGGGAAATAGGATCCTGTTCATGAACAGTTAAAGAAAGTCATAGCAGATATTCAGCTTAGAACTAATCTTTATTTAATTATTTTCTGTTTACTCGCCGAACCGAAGGACGATCACTTCCGTCAGTCAAAGTCCGAATATTGACGTTGGCGCCTGGGTTTGTCCGTCCTACGCCTGCGCCAGCGCCTTCGTTACCGGACACGAAGTCATGCTGCATCTCTCATGGCGTCTTGGCGGATACGTAAGACCGAGTTTTTTCAAACTTTATGAACGTGCATAGAATGGAATTTCTCCGACAGTGCGAATTGGCCATCGAAAGGAAGTCCCTGAAGGACACAAATAGAAATCTTGAAATCCTTCGCGAATAGGACAATGAGGCGTTTGATAGATGTACCTTAAAACAAAATCGTGAACTATGTAAACTTTTTTACGTTTCGTTGTCGAGTCTTAAATCTTCGTAAAATAATCTTCCTATTATAGCAGTCAGCTGTATGTGAATCATTCATCGTCTTTGTCGGAAGACAAGTCAGACATCGGGAGCTAGAATTGATTAATGAGCCATTAGACAAGGCGCGTTTATGTAAATGAACTAATTGAGAAATCCTCGCAGAATATAATAGTTGAAAGGATATAACAAAATCCTTCTCTCGACCTGCTAGTACTTAGTCCTATGATTTACTTTAATTTCCTGTCTAACGTTCATTTCTTCAGTGTTTTGCTTTCAAGGCACATAATGCCCATCAAATGCTTAGTTTTACCTCTATAGATCTTTTCACTTCACGACCATGGCCATGTCCAGCGTCAGCGTTTAACCGGAAGGTGTAAAATAGCAGGACGCAAACGGTCCCACGAGTATGGAATTTCTAAGTGGATTGTGAAAATATGTCCCTTAGTTTGTGCTGGGGTTCTGAAGGGAAATAAATATACCAAGATCCGATCTGTTGTCACATGAGTGCAGTGTATTGTCCAGGACACACTCACGCCATTTTATTCCCCCCGCTGCCTTCTGTTCCCGCCGAGCAGTTGAGTCGAAGTGAAAGGTGAAGAAAAGCCTGACTGTGTGGTGTGAAAGTAATGACGACTCTTTTGTCTGAAAATAAGAAGGAACTCTGATTGTGATATATCTAGATGTGTGAACAAACTATGTGACCCCAAGAAGACCATGGATATAGAGATTCCTGACCTCATGATGTAAGTTTATGACTTCTGTTCGAACTGATTTTTATTATTAGGCATTTCACGCCGAAATTGCAAAATTTCAATGGAGCTTAGGGAGTGAAAGTGTCGGTGGTCACGGTGGCGCTTTAACTTCAACTAGAAGTGTTACTTTCTCATTTTTTCTGACCTGGCCGTAACTCCTCTGAAAGACCACCCATCCACCTTCGTTAAGAGCAGTTTTGTCTTCCTTCAATCGTGTGGTCTGCCTGCAGTACTTATAAAAATAAAGCATATGCTTTCGACCACCTTGGCAAGTCTTGCGGTACTCGATACGAAGCTCCATGCGTTAGCCACTGCAAGTCATGTCCACATGCACCACAATATTATATATCTTTCCCTGAGGTGGTCTTTTGGGACAGGTTTCACTATAATTGAGCTGATTTAGTTTCATCATTGGGATTATTGCCAACCAAGCTCCTAAAACTAATATTTTATTTCTTTTCTTTTGTCATAGTTGCGCCCCGTACACTCCAGATGTATTTACGTGTCTAGCAGATGGGAAATCTCATACGCCTTGTTGTCGAGAGCGCGGCATTCCTGCACCGTGTGAAGAACTGTGCTCCGGAAACTTTTCCACACGATTGGATTTCCATTACTTCAAGTGAGTGCTTGCATTATTTGTTGTCACAGCTTCTTTGGTCAAGTCTGAGAAGGCTATAGTGGATGGTCTTATTTCATTCTGGACCGGAGGTCTACTGGACCCGGACCTGGACATACTCCTTGTCCTTGACTTTGTTTATAACTCATTTATCAATTGGAAAAGGCGGACGGTACAGTTGTCTTGTAGGCTCCAAATCGGATTTGCCCTCTTCTCGATTTATTTGACTGTCCTCTGGCGTTCTTGGTCTCCTAACTCCTTGTCCTTGTAATGTAGTGTCCATGCATGTCTGTAATTAATGCATTCTGATATTTTTGGTTGCTAAATCTGAACCGAGCGCGCGCAGGTTAGTTGGCAAGCGCTCCGCCGCGCGAGCCGACTGAGACAATTTGAAAATGTCGTTATGATACATGTTAGTCCTGCGAAAACTATTTTTCTGCGACAAATTTGAAATAGGGGAATGGTCGTTCCAAATAGGTTCGAATTACGGCCACACCTGATCCCGCCAAAATGACCAAAGTTGACACCTGCTGGGACCGGGCTACTGGATTATGCATACACAATGAATTACCGATCTGAAATTAACGCATTGATTTTGAGTTTCTTCTATTTTCGCACAAATAAACTGCTTTGAGGAATTGAAATTCAAATAAGATTTGAGCTCTCTATCGGCTTCATTTAGTAATTGTGACGATAAAGTACGATTTTGGTTTGCAATCGTACCCAGAAAAACTACATTTTGTTTAGTAAAAAAAGTGAAAGAAAGTTTAAGGAAGGAAGAAATATTTTTCGCGTAATGATTATCATATAAAGTGAGGAAAGAGAGCGAAGAAAAAGAATAGCATGGAGTAAAAGTGTAAGGGGGAACACAAATGCATGTGCTGCATGGAACTCGGGACCGTTTTCGCCTCTTCAACGTAATTGCATTTGTATGTTCCAATCCATCCTTTTGTCACTTTCCAATTTGGAAATCTTTAAAAGAAAAAAGAAAGATGAGTGGAAGGAGTTGTAAAAGAATATGAAGAAATGAGTTGATTGACGAAATCTTGTTAATTCTTGCAAGGAAATAAAAGAATCATGGATTCAGTTCTATTGATTTTGACTTTCCCTTTGACTAAATTCCCTTTTGACAAGTTGAATTTTTATGCTGGATTTGACAACTGTGGTTACTCACTCTCGTTAGTTGGTCCACGCATGCATGCACTGATTATACTTAGGGATAGTTTCTAGAGAACCTGGCTTTTCACTTGAAAACAGTGAACGTTGGGTGAAAGTCTAGACAGGCACAAAATTTAAGTCTCTGATTCTTAGACGTTTAGTTCGGGTAGAATTGAGTTGTTGGTCCGGGTAGATGACCTAATAATAAAACCATGTGCTTGTTTCTCAAACTTATGTACTTCATATCGCAGATGTCTCAAATACATGCCGGAGTACAGCAATTGTTTAATGGAAGGCTATGGTGTCCTACCCTCGGCCCCACAACGACTTCGCCTGTCCAACATAAATCAAGGCTTTGCAATTGTACACTGGTCTCCACCATTGAGCTTACCCGAGACCGTGACAGGATACAATGTTCATTATCGACCCTTGTCCACTTTCGAAAATCAGTACCACTTGGTCTCCAATGTTCACTACCCATATATTCTGGAAAATCTTTATTCCAACGCAGAATATGAGGTAAGGTTTTCAGAATTTATGACTTCGATGCTGAAATATACCGTGTTCTATATCTTTTCAAATATTCGAAAATCATGATTATTCTAAAAGCTCTTGTAAGATCCAGTTAGTAATAAGACTATTCGTTTCTATTCAAGTGCGAATGCCCGGGTAGAAGACTTATTTACTTCACCTTAAATTAACGAAATATCAGTGCTATGCATTGCATTTCAGTCCTTCAAAAACCTGGAACTGAGTTTAATTCTCTGTTCTGTCGTTCACTTTTGTCAGGATGGTAAGGCATTCCTAGAAATCATGGATGGTTTCTCCTCGAGCATGTTATGAAGTAGCATTTCTACAAAGCTGCGATTATGCTGTTCCCTACTTTCTCTATTACATCAAACGGAGAAAGCAAACTGAAACGGACCAACTCAATTTTTTTCTGACCTTGTTCAGGTGGTTATTTCAAATTGAAAGATTTAAGCACGGCCTTAAATGTATTTCATGTGTACACAAACCAATTCTAATGTAAATATTTGGCAGTGTACATGTGCACACCAGGATTTATCCACATAGTAGTCTGTTTTAGGTATTAGAGCGTTAAATAAGATTTTACTCACACGGGTGAACGAAAATTGATGGATTTGTAGGCTTTAATTTTAATGGAAAAATATTGTCCTGTGTGCTCGGACAGGTTTATGTGGAAGCTGTGAATGAACATGGAGTGAGTCAAGCATCTCAGAGAGTCGTCTTTCGAACTGCCAGCATGGAAGAATTCACCGCAGAAATCGAAGAGGAAACAGACAATTACAATGAGACTGCTTGTTGTGTTAACGTAAGGAGGAATTTTCCTTGAAATTTCCTATTTTTTTTCTCTGCACAAAACCATTTACTTGTGGTCGATACAATATAATCAGTAGGTTAACCTGATTGAGTTTCCTTGCATCATCCCATTTATTATCCTTGAAGGGTTTGTGATGGAATTTCGATGAGTCATGGGAGCTTTGTAAAGGGCAAAATATTAAAGATCACTTAGACTCTCATTTCCGACTTGATTGTTCTATCAACTCTCTCCAACGTTATCCAATGTCCTATTACAGTTAAAATTTAAAATTAACTACTGATTTATCCCAATTGCACCAATTTGTATTATTTCGAAATGATTGGAACTTCTTGTGACTACGATTTTAGGTTTCCGTTCCAATCAGCATTGAATTGCTAGTTGGGTATTCATAAAAGAAAAAAAAAGAGTTCGTTCTACTTTTGGGGACTCAATATCGATTTTGGCTTAATTATTAAGGCGAACTTGTCCTCCGACTTATCTAGTCCAGTACGATGGTCCCATAATCCTCTAACATCATGAGTCTACTGAAGAATTATATCATTTTCGATCATAGAACGGGTTTTCCCTGCCGATTATGTAATTATTTGTGTTTGTCCATTGGTGGAGTAAGTGTCAGCACGTAATATTTGACTAAATATCTCATAGGCCGGACTTAGTTCGAGTTGTCTGCCTCTTTGCACCTATGATGCCTCGATGAGTGACATCCGAGCCTTGGCTCTGGTAAATCCAAATTTTTATTTTTACTAATTTAAATACACAGGTTCAACTTCAACAAATTCAATGATGTCAATGTATTAAGTAACTACTTTATTATGTCGAAACTATACCTAACACGAACTGTATTTGTTTAAACCACCTCGTCCTTCTCCAATGTAGTGCTGAGATTGGCAAATATCCTTCGTCTTCTGTTCGAGTCGTCTTCTATCCATGTTATTGTTAATTGTTAGCGAAAAATCAACTAAATTGTCCTAAACAAATCGAACGAGCTGAAGCGTCGCCAAACCAAACACAACAAAGGAAACAAATACAAAAAATAGCGCGTTTTTGCCATTTTCGTTGAACGGTTCTTGTGCGTCCATAAACGTTTATTCAGTGGAATTTTCAATGGTGTGCTTTTATTTATTTTCCAGACATGTGCCCCAGAATTTCACACATTGCTCAGATGTGTAGCTGGGGGAAGAAATCATGACACGGTAAGATTTCAGGAATGCTTCGTCAGACTTTCTCTTAGCCGAATTGATTGACTTTTTCACATTTCATCTGTGTTGTTTTTTAATTTAGTGCTGCACTCGTCGTGGCGTCGCGGAAAATTGCCTTGGAGTCTGTAACGGCAGGGTTCCAGATAGCCTTCTGTCTATGGCTGAAAATTGTCTACCTTTCATTGGGAACATTGTTCAATGCTTTGAAGAAGGTAAAAAAGAAATTCTTTAAAAGTATTAAAGAAAAATATTAATTACCATTTTATCATTCGTTTCAGGAGCGGGTTTGCTACCAGGACCTGTCAGAGAATTCCATGCAAATTTTGTGGACGATACGACAGTGTCACTATCATGGGAAGCTCCAGAGGCAGCAAATGTAACCGGTTATGAAGTTCACTACCAGCTTGCGGATCCCTCCCTGGGTCGTGACCTCTCAGTCCAGTCCAATTCGGTAAGATTAACGAATATTTGAGAAACAAAATGAGATGTCAAGAAATAATTTGGTTTTAGAAATAAGTTAATATGTGGGGGAAATAAGTGCCTGACAATGAGTCTTAAGACAATAAGTATTGATGTTAAGTTTTTCATAAATTAGGTGAACGTGACGGACACATTCGTTCAGGTGGGCAACTTGTCCACATACTCTGTGTACCAATTCTACGTGATCTCACACAATGCTCACGGTTATTCTATCCCTTCATCCATTATTCAACTCAATGTCTCAGCTAACTGTAAGCCCAGACAAAACTGAAGAATCCAAGCCAAAAAATTGGCTTTGTGTCAGCCGTAAACAAATAAAAAACTTTCTTTTCGTTCAATGGCCAGATTTCAACGGGAGCAGGATTCCTGGCGTTGTTTCAGCACCCCATGGTCTCGTCATCGGAAGCCACAGTGCAACTTGGGTTCAAATTGTTTGGCAACCACCACTATTTGCTCATCCTTCAGATAAAATCACCTACAGGTCTGTAGTCCACACTTTCATTTATTTCATGACGTTGGGTTAGTCCCAATTCATCGCACAAATCATACTTGCATTTGAGCTTTGTGTGACTATTGTTACGGGAATGTCATAAACTATCCAGCCGTATTACAGAATCCCTTGATCATTTTGAACATTGGAGATTTGATCAAGAAAGTTTTGTACAAACTAGATTGGTCGAATCGTAAACTTATTATTTCAATTAAATTCAAAATGTAATTAGCGTTGACATTAGTTTCCTTTACATTGGACGAATTACTTCTGAAGGTATTGTCAAAACTATCAAATCTTAGAAGATCGTATAAAGCAACCTTCAATACCTCTGAATGTTTTTCGTCAATTAGAGAACGCTTTATACAAATGTATAATTCGACATTAAGCAGAAATGTACGGTTCAATCCAATGACGTATAGTTCTCGTCATTGCTGAGCAGTTCTTCATATACTACCGACACACCAACAGATGAAATTGAAGTGTTATTCTCGCAATTTTATTCACAGGGTTTACCATAGAGGTGTGAATGAGACGACGTACACGGTGAATGAAACTCTCGTTAATACAATCACACTGGACCTATTGAAATCCAATGCACAATACATCGTATACGTTTCTGCAGTCACAGACAAAGGAGAATCCACACCATCGGAAACTTTAATTGCATGGACAGATCCAGCCCACTCACCTTTCGTAGAGGTAATAGAATTCCAATTAAAATGTTCAAATATAATTGGGCCATACCATCGAACAACCGAATCTGGATTGGGTTCATTTGAGCTTAGCATTTTTTAACTCCTCTAAAGTAATTTTAGTTGACAAACGTTATATTACTGTTTTGGTTATGGTGAAAATTAATGATGAACGCCATAACATATTGTATGGCAATTCCAGGAATAAGACCGAAAATTCACTCACAGTAAATAAGTCTTAACCCTAAATCCCCTTAGCCAATTCTAGTATTTCAATTATTTTTACCCTAAAATGAAACTTGGCTCAACCATCATCTAAAATCACAAATACGACGCGTGTTTTCATATATGCATGTATTTGTTCGTACGTTCTAATTAAAACTCTAAATGTTATATTTCAGGCTCCAAAAATCCAACCACCAATCTTGGTAGAAGGGCGATCGATGACTGTGAGTAATTAAGACTATTGTTTTACGTGCACGGTGTACGTTGCACCCGTTTGCACGGAGTTCAGGATTATGTTGTAATTACATTTTGGGTTTTGGTAGATTGTCTGTGTTGCTCTCGGAGATCCCATGCCAACAATTTCACTCTATATAAATGCCAAATTAATGAAGTAAGCACATATTTCATTACTTACCTCTCTTGCTCTCTCGTTCCGCGTTGCACGGGGATTTTTTTTTTGCCATAGATGTTAGTTACAAATAATAGTATACGTGCCATAGAGTTTGGGTACGAAATTCAAAAATCCAAAACAAACAAAAACCAGTTGCGCTGTTCTGTCTGAATCAATTTTTTAATTTCTTGACTTTCAATACCAATTTAAACAATGTCAACTGAGTGGGGTTGTGACTTGAGTAGATTAGAGACAGAACAAAATTTGTTCTGTCTCTTTGTTTAATATTTAATATTAAACTACCAAAAGAAACTACGTGACGAATTAATCAGAGTGGACAAGTTCGTTTTTAATCGCACTTTAACTCGAAATGAAAATGTTAATGTTCCTTGTGGGCGAGGTGACCTGTGTTGTGTTTGTGACTATGTGTATAAGAATTCAGGGGTCATTAATCGTCAGGCTCTGACATTGTACAAGTTGGATCAGTTTCAGTGCAATACTTTTAAGGAAGGAGTCTATGGAATTTTTTGTATTGACCCGACATGTCAATTTAAGGGTGTGAATTATTTCGGAGAATCAGAAGACATTGTCCGTAGGATGAGGGCCCATGTCAACATGATCATGGCAAAGGATGATAGTGACAGACTGTGTCTGGCTGTTCACAAACATTTTTTTCAAGAGCATGCCGAAACTCCACTCAAATTCTTCCGATTTGCTCTTTTCAAAGAAGTCTTAGGTGGTCCTGAGAAAAGAAAGATTGAATTGAAGAAACCAAATTCATGGATTCCTTCAGGACATATGGTCGGTTTGGTTTCAATAAGACCAGAACCAGAATTTTAGATGAAGTTCAACCGGAAACTCTACCAATAGCAATTCCTTCAACTTCAAGAGCAGAACCATTTATCGCGGAGGTAGTACATCCTCGTGAGCAACTGACAAGAATTGTTGAAGATTATGTGCTTGCAGCAGTTGTTATTAAAAATTATAAAACCACTCGACAAAACCCATTACGACAGCCAGGAGAAGTCATTGTTGGAGATATTCAAGCCTTCATTAGGGAATATTTCTGTGATGACGCATCACCTGTAAAACTTCGAACATTCACGGAATACGTGCGTGAAAATGTCTCTAAAAATATTGATAAGAATTCTCCAAGGTATACAGATTGGTTTGTCATAGGGATGGACCGGATAGTGGTATCCGGCCTTCGGCCGGATACCGGATATCCGGCTCCGGCCAATAGCCGTATACCGAATATCCGGCCGGATAATAAAAACTGTGCAAGTGGGGTGTCATTTTAAAGCCCGTGGCATGGGGATACCGTATTTATGCTTATAAAGTCAACTGTTCTTTGCAGTAAAGAAACGAATGTTCTTAGGTGAATATTTTTTATTACAATCGCACTTCAGTGTGTATTAGCATGTCCAGGGACTAACGTAAGTTGAAGTGGTATTACTACTTATTTAGGCATATCAGAATTTGACATCAGATTTAGTTACTGGTGCTCAGTAATACTAGAAATCCAAAATTTCTAAGCTATGGGGAAGCGAGATCAGTGATTCGTTGTCGCATGGAGTTAGTCTCTTCTCTTCGTGTGCGTCTCCGACTTCGAAAAATGTTTGTACTTTTTACTGATTAATAAAATTTCAGACACAATCCCGTGATACGTTAAATTATCCTAACGTCCTACTTTTCCGTGAGACGGCCTATAGTTGTCAGTTTAACCTGATGGCCATTCTCTCTTCATTAATCGTGCCTGAGCAGAAATGTTCTCTTGTGAAACGCGACCGATTAGGGAAGCTAGATTCTGTTGGGATCTAACTCATATTATTAGACCACATTCCTCTTCGAACTCCAAACTCCGAACTAATCTGTACAAATATGCTTTCTTTCGTATGTTTTATTGTTTTCCCAATTAATATATTCGTCTACAAATTCCTGAAAGCAGATTTCAATAAACACACCTGTCCTGAAATATGACCTTAAAACTATTCGGTTAGCCCAATTTAAGCGGACTATTCTCGGAGGAAAGATTTAGTCGGCCCATATGGAGAGGGCATTCGGTCACCCCTAGTAACGCGCACAATTGCAGCCTACCCTCGTCGACAATTCTCGATAATTCCGATTCCATTCAAAAGTTTAAAAATTAAAGTAGTGAATGAAATAAATCAATTAAATGAATACTGTTCTTATTTAATCTGGTGTATGCACGTTTCTGGTCTGGAAGTCCGGGAACCCAAACTAAAGTTCATTGACCTTTACAACATTGTGAGCATATGGGGCAAGCGGTGCGCGAATCTATAAATCCGACGTGGGAGACATCTGCGGATTCTGCCAGAACCCACTGCCAGCGATTGTTTTATTTTTATAAACAATAATGTCCTCTCCATATTGCACTCATTCCTCCAAGGGACTATTCGCTATTCGGTACATCCCTCGGGACTATACTCCGACTTTTGTTATTTTATTTATTAAATGCTTATTTATTGCCACAGCATTTATTTTTTATCGTTGCAGTTAATAATTTGTACGTGTTTTAAAGCGTTTGACCAAAAATTAACTGGGTGAACGTCATTGGAGCCCATCAGAACGTGTTAAAATAAGAATTGCGTTATGTCTATGCAAGTGCTTGCTGTTAAACACGATGTAAGTGAATAGATAGCCGCTAAGACACGTTTGATCGCACAGACAGTTTATGTGGGTCTGGCAAGAGTGCTAAGACTACGACAGAAGTGATCTACACATCTCCAGCTTTCCAATGACACCCCACTTGCACAGAAAAAATTATCCGGCCGGATATTCGGCCGGATTATCCGGCCATGTGGCCGGATACCGGATAGCACTATCTGGCCTAAAAAAAAGGCCGGATATCCGGTTGGCCGGATATCCGGTCCATCCCTAGTTTGTCAGACACAAAATTGAAGGACGTTTCATTTTTGGCCTCAATTCTGGAGTTGAAGAAACCATCCGAACAGCTATTTACAACGAGAAGTTGAACCTCTTCAAAATCATGAAGAATAAGAATAACTCACAACTTGATGATTTATTAAAAGGAAATTTAACACCTCCTCCTCAAATTGATTTCAACGAATTCATTCTCGTCGCCTTGTCTCTCAAAAATTATAAAGCAAGTTCCTCTAATCCAAGTCGAAATGAAGAAAAAATATTTCGTAAAGAATTCACCTTTTTTGTTGAAAAATATTTTGCTAAAGAGTTTCAACTAGAGTCTATATGGGCAAGTGTAACATCAAGTGTTTCAAAAAGATTTACAAAGGGGCGTAAAGTAACTGACTGGTTTGAAGGTTTTCTCGAATCACAACAGTCAATCGGATGGACTATTAGATTTGACCCTAATAAGAAAAATGATATTGACCAAGCAATTGAAGAAAATAGAGATGCAATTGAAGACTACATAAAAGAAGGGGTTGACGTTAATGACGTGATTTCAGGACAACTTAAACCTAACCTTTCGGCACCCACTTACAAACGCAGGAAACGAGATTCCTAATTGGTTTATTCATTATGTAAAACGAATATAGGTCGCAGAAGAACAGACACCTCACACAAGTAATTGACAATGTCACCAGGGACATGGACTTTGTGTCTTGCTACGCAGACAATGGTGAGTATGACTGAATTACAGAAGGAATAAAATTATTTGGGTGCAATAAAATGAACCTTAGATAATTTATACTCTCGGAATTTGTTCAATAGGCTACGGCGCACCGGCCCAAGCTGCAACAAGAATCCAGGTTTCACGTAAGTCCTACCAATCTTGAATGTCGATAATGATTTCGGAGTCCATAATTTTTGAAAAGTCCCCATTTTTAAATGCATTGATAGATTCACCATCCGTTACGGGTTTAGCGACTACATTCGCGATACTTGGTGACAACGCAATGTTAGAATGTGTCGTTGACGCACATCCTGAACCAAAATTCGCATTTTGGAAAAGTTCCAAGGATGGTAAAACACCGATTGTAAATAGCGGAAAATATGCAATTCAACTTGAGGAACCTACCGCTGTAATTTCTTGCCTTTGAAAGAATAATTTAGGCTAATACTAGAACCTATCAATAACGTTTCATTGTTTTTGAAATTGTGCAGGACGCCATGAACTACAAGTACAGGTTGAAGATAATGAATGTGACAGAGACTGATGGAGGGGATTATTTCTGTCAAGCAGATAATTTATTTGGTGAAATGACAAAGACCCTTTCCTTAAGAATCAGACAAGCTCAAGTAAGGGAAATGAATTGTCTATAATGAGCGAGAAGCATTTGGTCGCCCCGTTTAATTATAGTCATACTTTTTCAAATAATTAACAGAAAGTGAGCACTAATGTAACGGCATGTTGCGTAAATGAAAATGTGAGCTCGAACTGTATGGACGCATGTTCAATATTTATGGACATCGATTCTGTCATTGACAGACCAGAGTGCTTACCCGAATTTGACAAACTCATGAAATGTTCGGCAGGTCAGTTTCAATTCTAAAAAGTTTAACTGCTCATTGGCCATTGGCAATATCGAATGACCTAACATGTGCATTTAATTTTTTCTTTATTCGACAGATGGGCGTGACCATCGGTACATTGAGAATTTGGTCTATACTTTTAAGCGAAGGATTTTTTCACAAATTTTGTTTTGCTGTCAAATGTTTGGGTTTTCGATTTTACAGGTCGTGCTGTATTGGGCTAGGTGTTCCTAGACGATGCCTGGACTGGTGTCGAGGGGAAGCCCTTGTTAGTAATCTGGATATATGCGCTTTCCAAAATACAAAAGCAATTCTTAGATGCTTTCAAGAGAACAGAGGTATTTTTTTTCGAGAGATGGTTTATTCAAACTAAATATATAGCAGAAAATTCTACGAGTTCCCAACTTATGCAGATATACTTCCGGGGCCACCTCAGAATGTTCGATACAAAGTCATATCAGAGAATGAAGTCATCATCCAGTGGGACCCACCACTTATAAACCCTCAAATGGCAGCCCTATACAGGTTTGAATTAAGAATATTGAATTTGAAACTGATTGGAAGGAATAACTTCTTAATTTATTATTTTTAGAGTATTCTGGAGAGCCAGTGGTGAGAAAAGATCAGACAAAATTGACACGGTCGGCACAAGTGCACACATTCCAAACCTGAGACCTGGTATTAATTACGAAGCCGTCGTGAAGGCAGGAAATGCCCATGGCACTTCCGTTCTCACGAACCAAATTCACTTCGCTACAGAAGACAACTCAATCGCGTATGCCAGCACAGGTAAGCCGTAATCGCCAATTTACATCCAATGTACTTTTAATTTTCTGACATGTTAACTTCGAAACTTCGTTTTCTTGCAAAAATTTCCTATAAAATTAAGCAGACTATAATTTTATCTTTTTCTCGTTTTACCCTTCAACTCTTTCAATTGTTAGTTCAGAACACTGTAATTTTATTTTAAAGGAAAAATAGAACAGACCACAGAGATTAATTTCCATGTCGAGGACACAACTATGAGTTTGGAAGGAGACAGTGACGGTAAGAGTGTGGTCACCTAAACCAGAGTGCAAATAATATCCCAAACACCTAAAGCACTAACCAATTAAACCATAATATAGCACTAGTCAGATATGTTTAACCTTACTTTTGCTTCGATTTAGATGTCTAGTGGTAAATTAGTGGGCTTATAAATATGTGTTGTTTGCAGTATTCTTATGAATATGGTCTTAACTTTAACCGTGTTTCTTTGAATTTCTTTGTATTTAGCAAGTGGTTCCAGTGCGGGCGTTGGTGTAGGTGTCGCGTTTCTCGTGATAGCCCTGATAGCTGGAGCTATTGGGAGCGTTTGGTTCTACAGGAAAAAGCAGTTACGCTCAAAGCCTCCCTCGGCCATTGCTTTCGAAAATCCGTCGTACATTCGCGAAACCAACCCCGATTCCATGCATGTAAGTGAAATTTAATAGTCGACCAGTTTTAACCCTCTTTCGGATCACAACTTTCACCAGACCTTGGGTCTGCTTTCTCCATTTACAACCAATGGGAAAAGTAGTACCAATTCGAAATGTATTGGAAACTCTCGGCTATGCCTTCTATTCAAAATACTATACCAATAAAATCCATAGTCCAATGATTCTGTCTGTCACTCCTCTCACTATACCCCGGTCTTTGTAGAGGGCAAATGGACTTTTTTTCTCTTTTGCTTGCCTAGATGGATCCACTTGGTTCATTCTCGAACCACGGGTTTTCTTGTATTCAAATAAACGAGTGTGAGAGTGTTATTAAATTTGATGATTAAACAGGTGAATGGGGATTTGTCCTCAAATGGGAATGGACCAAATGGGACTATATCCAGTTTGAGTATGAGCAATGGAGTGACGGCCAACGGTTGGCACAGCGAAACGCTTCACACTCCAAGGCCCGAGACTGAAGTTGCCCCCACACTCTACGAAGAGCTTCGTTTGGGCTCTGAGGGTGCTGGTTTCCGTAGACTGAAATCTTAAGTGCACATAAAAAATAATTCATACTTCTCCTTGTGCCCTTCAACACACATACTGATACTACTCTACATAGTTTTCTGTACACATTACAAAAAAAACACTACGTTAGCGTCCTAGGTATTAATTAATTTAATCCTCGACACATTTTTAGAATAAAGGAACAATTGTTGTGTGCGATTATTACGTAAGTGTGATAATTTTAATATGCACAAATTGTGATGTCACAACTGTTCAAAACTCTGTAAAAATATTAAGCGAGAGGGAAGCTGTGTGAAGTTACTCGACGAGGATATTTTAAATTTTGGTGATACTTAAGCAATGTTGTTTTGAAAAAGAAGGAAGGTTAAGAGCGTTTTAGTAATTTTAGATATCATACATAAGAGCTGGAGAAAATGAATTTAGTTCGAATGAGAGTCTGAGAGATTTGCTGAAAGTCATGTAAAGAACTTCGTTAGCTACAAAAATTTAACGGATCCCATCGATGTTTTCGGATTCTGTTTTCCCTTCCTGTTACTGTTATTATTATTTGCAAACAATGTCAATAATAAATTGAAGGGGTATTGAATGAGTCGTTGTAAGTGTCTGAGCTGTTACAAGAAGTGAGTGTTCCTGTTGATTGTTTCTAAGCTGTAGGACAATTAAAAAAAAGTCTACTGTAAGTAATTATTAATGTACACAGCAACAGAGGTTTAAATGAAATAAAGAAAATTATTGTCTGTAATATGTTTTTGCATAAAGAGAATGGCAGTACTTGCGGTTAACAGGATTACTAGTTCCGGCGAAGGTTCAGAACTTGAGATATTCCGTGGTCTGGTTTCTTTGGAGGTTACATTTCATCAATGGAGCTTTCGTACTACTACGGAGTACGGACGTCATCTTTGCGCCAAAATTCATTCTCCACCAAAATATACGATGAGCATACATTACGAAAATTAGTCAATTGATCTGTTTTATATTATCCTTCAAACACCAGTGACCGCTTCGGAACTCGTGCAATAGATTTTTATGTTCTGAATTGAGAGAACGAAAATTATAAAGAAAAATTGTTACCCTCCAATTTTCACAAGAAAACTAAACAGTCGTGACCAAATGCAGAAAGAAAGCTCAGTACTTTCACCTTCGCGAATAGAAAGCAGGAAAAGTTGCTCATTATAAAACACAACAAGTTTTACCTTAAATGTCATGAGTCTTTATTCGTACAAATATTTTAATTTTAATCTAAACATTTACGTAGTCAAAATTGATGTCCCGAGCTAAATAGCACAAAATTATTCAAATTTAAACTATTTGGAGTTCATTCACTTCATTTCTTTGTTAAGCAGTATCTGGGATAGCAGTGTCTGGACGGAGTATATTTTGTGAGGAGGCCATGTCATCGTAAGCAATAGTGAAAACACTTTTCTTTTCTAACATTTTACTCCTTTTGTTGGCGACGCCGACAAGTCCAATTCCAGAGTCATCATCCTCTTCTCTTAAAATATTGCTCTCATTTCCATCCTTTTGTACTATTTGAGTGGACGAAATAGAAGTAGCTGTTTGATTCGAAGTCGTATTATCTTCCCTAAGCTTTTTGTTTTTATTATTATTCGAGCTCTCTGATTTTGCTGAGCTGGGTGATAAAACAGAAATTGCAATATTTGTACCATATTGTTGTTCACCGAGAAGGCCCATCGTCGCATTATTATTTTTTTCACTCTCTAAAACTTGATTTTTCGCCGCTGTGTGTAAATGTGACCCACTCTCCTCCTTTTGTTTTTCTTTACTTTTTTTTGTGATTTTGGACGGTTTCGTCGTCGGAGGGGATTTGGCAGGGGACCTAGAGTGGGACTTGGACTCGGAACGTTTGTGGTGTGCATGCGTTGGTACTAAGGGTGATTTTGATCTAGATTTTGATTTTGAAAAAGAGTCATTGCTCCCTACACTACTGGAACGGTGTTGCGTCTGGTGTTTGAGTACTTTTTTATCTTGTCTGTCCTTCCGACGATGGCGATGGATTGGGACTGGAGCCATAGCCCGAGCAGTGGACGACTCAGATTCATGTGCATTATCCATTCTACGACTTTTATGACTGGGTCTAACGGCCCCAGGAATGGGGATTTCCTCAATCTCCTCCTCTTCCAACTCTTGAATTTCCCTGTCAAAAGGAATCTCTCTTGGAAGGTTTTGTCTCCTTGAGATTGTGGCTGCTTTGGGTCTCTCGGATGTCACTTCTTGTTCCGTATGATAGACAGCGGTCATCCCAGGAGTAGCAGAGCTCAAGTCATTCTGCTGGTGTAAGTGTAATACTTGACCATCCGGAATCCTCCGTCGACCAACTCTGTAAGACTGGGTTGGAGTGTCTGGGCGTCTCGTATAAATACGACTTTCTTTTCCACTAAGAAGTTGATCCTCTCGTTCACTTGCTTGAGGTTTTTGCTCGTCAATGAACCTTCGCATCAACATTTCTTTCCCTTCGTCTCCATCAAAGTCAAATTGAAGTACTTCTCCCATTTCCGTCCTATGAATTTACAATTTGAAAGGTTTCATTCATTTGCACTGCCATAAACCTGTTCAACTACATTAATTATTAAATAAGAAATAACAAGTACGGGCACCTACGTTGTACCTTATTGTTCCCCTAGACCTCCTTAATAAACATACACACATAACATACATTGGCCTATAATAAAAAGTACGTGAGATTTTATATGTAATCTCACGTATGTGTGGAGCAGATGTGCTTTCCATTGCTTTCACCAGTTGGCTAATGAAGAAAGCATAGGAATAACTTCAAAATAGTTTCAATGTAAACTGGGGCAATACATGTTTTAAAATGTATGCTTAGCTACGAAAACTACAACGATGTTCAAAATAACGCTTCATAAAATAAGGCTCAAATTAAGGACCTTTCTCCGCTACAACCTGAACTTAGCGACCACATATCTAAAACGATTGAGTTTTGCATGATTGATAAACAAATCCCTTCAAGGTTAGCTCATGTGTTTGGAAGGAATCTTGGAGTTTTGTATCTTCCGAATCCTTGTATTCATTCACTGGCTCTGTAAAAATATTTTTCTCGTGCGAACACGGCCACCTTGGACCAATTTCACAATAACAAATTCTAATCAAACATGATTGAGAAATATCATCACCTGAAAAATCGTGTCTGTGGTTGTTTTGGATTTATTTGTTGCCCGAAATCGGTGGTTGCAGGTGGTAAACTTCTTGAAGGAGACCTTCGTTGTGCTCGTACTTCCCTCTCACCTCGGTCATCTATAGCACTTGTGAGATATCCAAAATTATTTCTACCAGGGTTTGAATCCCTTTCAAATTGATCTTGATCGGCATGACGTCTAACGAATCCTTCGTCGCCTGGATGAGGATGACCTACATAACCAACATGACGCCGTTGTTGATACGTTTGGTTTTGTTGCGTAAAATGCCATCGTGGTGCAATTTCTTCGGAGCGAATATCCCCACCACCACGTTGACCTTGCGGTGGCATTCCGTGCTCTACGAATTCCCACTCCTCTGCCCCCATCAGACTCCTTTGTTGCATGTTTTGTAAATGCTTTGGTTTTCTATCTCTTGGAGGATACACATTTGGTCGCCATTGATTCTCCGTTCCACTCCATGCTTCACGAGCTCGATAATTTGGTTCGTATTCAATATTTTCACTTTCAACCGGGACTACTCTGCGAGATCTTCCGCCAAATCGTTCCACTTCTTTCTGCTCAATTCGTTCAACAGTTTTCTCTGACTTTCTCGCACTGTGACTTCTGTGAAGCCAGCAACAGGGGCAGAAAATACAACAGAGAAACAGTATAAACAGCAACAGAAGAAGTATTATGAGTGCAATCAGGATCCAGAATAGTCCACGACTTTCGGCTTTGGAAACTTCCTGTAAACGAGTACAATTTAAACAAATATTGTATAGAATATTGTAAGAGGGAGAAACCGAGAAATTATGTAAATGTACTAAATGTAAAAAACTACACACTTATTAGTAATACTCACAATTTCGTTAGATGGACTTGGGGTTACTGTGTGAGTCTCGGATGTCATGAAAGCTTTTAGTCCAGCCAAATCTACTACTCTGGGTTTATTTGACAAAGGCGAAGTGACGGTAGCATGAACTACAGATTGGTCAGAAGAAGGTGATGAAGAAGAAGCGACTTCTCCATTACGATTTGGATTCGTATTTGTTATGCTTCTCGCTTGTGGCCAACCCGATCTGCTGCTTATTTGTGTCTGAGACACAGAAGTTTGACCAGTTTTGGAGTCGTAGGGCGATATCTCATGTATGTCCACATGACCGCCTGTAAGTGTCGACAGCATTTGCTCGATTTTTCCCTTGTCCCGATTAATGAGGTCAGGTGTGGAAGGGAAAAGGAACTGAACATCCTGCGACATTACATCTTCTGAGAAAATTTGGACGATTGCCTCTGAACTCAATTGAGGTGACCCTAGGTCGGTAGCCTTAACTTTAAAAGAACCCAGATATGGACTCTCCGTGTCCAAATGGGCAGATTTTATAGGAGTCCGAAGACGAATATCCCCTGTGTTGGCGTCAATCGTAAAACGTCCGTCTCCAATCAGTTGATACCGAATCTGGGAATTTGGACTTCCTTCTGCATCCATATCATGGGCCTTGACTTGGAGTGGCCATTTTAGTGAGTCGAGTTCAGGTGTTAAAATTGCATGATAATTAGTTTTATCAAAATGTGGGGCTTCGTCGTTCTTGTCGAACAATTTAATTACAACTGTTGATGTAGCTACATTACGAACGTAGTGTGAGTCAGAAGACTCAATGGAACCCCCATCCTTGGCTTCCAAGTACAGTCGAATTTCTGCAAATAGGTAAATTGAAAAGGGAAAAATAAATTACTTGAATCACGATTTGGACTTAGCACACGCGAAGCATATAAATGCATATGCACTGTTAAATCCATTCATCTTATGATTGGTGATTTACCTGATTGCACCTCACGATCAAGTAAGGAAGACTTATCTACTATGATTTTCCCACTGAGTGGATCAACACGGAAGGCCTCGTCTGAACCCGCCACACTTGAGTAAACAATTTGTCCGAAATGACCGGAATCCTTATCGGTAGCATGGACTTGAAGAACGGTCGTACCAGCCGGAGTATTCTCTCCAATTTCAATATGGTACTCTTTCTCTGAGAAAATGGGGATTTCATCATTCTCATCTCGAATATGAATTTCAATAATTGACTCTGTGGATAAACCGGATGTCGTGGATGCTTTCAACTTTTTCAATAAAAGAAAATGTACATATAAATCAGAGGCCAAACTTTTAGACTCTCAAAAACTCCTTAAACTATTCCAACTAACCTTAAGTCTCACCAATTGGTGTAATTCATAATCAAGGATACTTGGGTCTGTGACCAGAATATGGAATGTTAAATTTCTTTGCCCCTCATGTGGACCGACATCAAAGCCAAGTTTGGAAGAAGTGACGCCAACAGCCCCAACATTCATCAAGTGCAACTCCACTGCCCCTTCCGAATTTTCAACCCAAACTTTGTTTTCATAAGGAAATGTTACACGCGTTCCAATTAGGCTGTTCTCTTTGATTTCGCCAACAAATCTAAAAGTTAGTAATGAATAGTAAAAAAATCCATAGAAATGTTTACAAAAACACAAAATAAGTAGGAAACTAAATTAACATACTTGTCCAATGAAAATATTGGTGGTCCATGGGTGACACGGCTGTCTAGCCAGAAGCTTATGTTAGCCATGGCTATCGTTTCATCACCAGAGGCCCTTACTTCTGACCCTGAAGGAACTATCTCTTGGGCCACGATAGTCATATGGATTGCCTCATTCGGTTTAGCAATTCGAATTAGTTCTGACATGTTTCTCTTCAGACTAATTTCTCCTGCAAAATAAATGAAAGTGCAAAACATCATTGGGTGAATTCCTGACTTTCACTTCTGAAGAAAGTTTGGTGAGTTTTCTACCAAAATTGCACCGAGATGGTGCAGTTTGTTTTGAAGTATTGCCCTACTTTCCTGTACCGAATTGCTGTATTTGTTTACCTGACATGGAGTGTAGTTCAAAGAAAGGAACGAAGGGGTTGGACTCGGTTAAGAATCCATAACGAATCAGTCTCTTATTTTCTTTATCACCGTCCACGGCAGTAACTCGTGCCACGACCGCTCCCTAATTAATCAATTATCACAAAGGTAAGTGAACGATTAATATTCCACCAAGGTTTGTTGGCGTGTCGAGGGACATTGACTCTGAGATATGTAGTACGACGAACGATGCGATAAGTAAGAATAGTTAAAAATGTCCTCTCTTCGCAGTGTCATGCTACAATTAACGTAAAGCCGTGTTGATTTCATTCAATATTTACTTACCGGGTTGATTGTACTCGGGAGTTCGACAAACGAAGGAAGAGAAATGAACTGAGGTCGAGTGTCTTGGCGGTCTTCCACGGCCACGATCACATCCGTTACGAGTACATTTCTCGTGTCCACGGACGTATTTGTGTGACCATTCTTTAAATGAATCAGAACCATATCAGAACACCCAAGTTCGAAAAGAATTAGTAATTTCTGATTTTATGCATGCATGAAATGATATTTATGCAGTGTATTTCAGAATTATGTCTTAGGAATGAATGAAGCAGAAGGAATTTTTAATATTTCTCCTAATACAGTCCACAATTGTATCGAAACGTCTGTGGTCTTTTTCTAATGTGGAGTCATAATGTCACGTAGGTTCAAAATATAAGAAAGTCAAGTTAGGCATAACGGTCTGTAATTATAACTTGACTGCTCAAACACTCTTTATATATTACACGTAGTATGCAACTAATGTGTTTTGTATTATATATGGGAATCCTTTGAATGGGCCTCTGGTCATATCAAATAAATTCTCTTCATTCATTCATTATATATGGGAATAGGAGTGGAGAAAGTAATAAAAGAATATCAATGACATGACCTCGGAAGAGTTTACTTACCATTGCAAGAAGTTGAAACGTAAACCATGGCTCTGTTTCAAAGTCAAGCAACTTCTTCAAGTATAATTTTCCTTCTGTTCGGTTATTTGAGAGCAACCTTTGTTTCAGTTCAATTCTGCCTTTTGGTTCCTACGAAGAATATAAAAGTTTTCTTAGTCACGAAATTATATATCTCCCCTCCTGTTATGGTATTTTGCATTAAGAAAATGTTTTACGAACTCTCAATTCTAGTAGAACCGTGCGAGAATTTAGCTCGTTCTTAACTACCACAAAGTTACACAACTGAGTTTCCAAGGCCGTGTCCTGTAAAATTAATAAAAATTAATATTTTATTGCTTATTTATTCGATTAAACCGGATGTTTCAAAATCCATTATTATTTACAATTTTCTCTCAAATCAGGGGAATTACGACTTCTGGAATCGTTAAAAAATTATAGGAGGCTTGAAGAAATTGGTCTCGGACGAATTTTCACCCGAGGGTGAAAGTTGGGTTAGTCAATTAATGTTTACATTATCAAATTAATTAGCGTTAACGTTGAACACCAAGGCTGTTACAAAGTAAGCCTCCAAAATCAAATTATATCGACACGAAATGTAAAACCATTACTTTTTAGAGTATATCGGAAAAATTACGTTGACCCCATTCCACGATAGTGAGGGGCTTTCTACCTGTCCGTCACCTTAAAGGTTTATGCTTCCTGACATGAATTAGAGGATTGCGTGCGGAGAAAGTGACACGAGTAAACACACACAAATACTCTCTGCACTCCACAGTTACATAAAATTGCATTTGGCAAAACCCGTGAAAGTTTTTCTTTTCCATTCAGAGCGATGATCTCAATTCTGTGACCTAAATGACCAGTAAATTGTGTCAACCCTTCACCGGTAGCCTGCACGTATTGCAGAACAAACGCTCATTTTCTACCTCAATCATTTAACCCCGTCTAGCCTGATTTAGTACGTCCTACTTAGGTTTTAATTGTCTTAGCTATATTTGTAATGTGGTTGTTGGGTTGAAGTATCAAATAAGGATTTAGTATGAAGTTATTCAAACTGCTGTTTACCTTCTTTAAAGTACTATCATAGTTTCGAGTTTGAGAAGAGCGTCGACATTGTTAATTTACATTCATTAAATATTCAATCAATACAACTACGTTTCAACGTTTGTAAAAGCATTTCTACGAAATACAGACGTGAGTCATGGCCGTGTGCCGTCCAAGTCCGACTAGGTATAGTGGCTACTTGACTGTCTGAGGTCGCAGAGATATATACCATTGGGATGGCATGCAATTGGATAAGGTGCCACGGAAATCGTTGATCCTAATCGTGTTGATATAGGACAATTTGGTTTTCTTCTCAAACTGACACGAATAAAACATCCTTGGGTATGTTCTGTTCTGGGGTTCCCGAAAGAAACGTACCAGATGAAAGCCCTGCTTCTATTCCTACCATATTTTAAAAATTGGTAAATCCTCCCTCGAAATACAACCGGAAGGATATTCGATTGGAGAGAACTGGAAGATTTACATAGACTACAAATTTCCAGACAGAAATTGACGTTAAAGCTTACTTATCTAAAAAAAAAAAAAGAAGAAACTAGTGCGGTTGTTGAACTTGAGTTTGAATTATTTAAGAAAAATTCCTTTATGCATGCAATAAGTTGAGTCACATTAACTGTAATTCTAGTGGGTGGTCCTGCTCAGAACATTTGCTTGTAACTTTCACCTTCCTAGGTCCGGACTCTTTGGGACCATCTGTGTCCAAGGGGTATCGATTGAAGACATCCTTCGTCCGGTAATGTTACTACTAATGCATCCGTGAGTAAACGTAACCAAATGTTTATTCAGCTTTGAGTAATACGTGCATTTGTGTGAGAGTTCTATCGGGTGTCCCGTTCGTGGATTGTACCCTGAAAATGGGGACTGCTGAGGAACAGAGAAAGTGAAGAGTTTACCAAATGGGACTATCCAGTCAATAAAACCTTAGCAACTGTGGTCTCCCACTTTGAAAACAAAAAGTCCAGGACATGTCTCTCGGTTGGGCTTTCCAAATACCCGTGTTATGACTAACTGACTATTTGGTTTGTACACAGCATGCGAGCAGGAAACCACTTGCTGGAAATTCCCACGTTTGAAGGAGATGTCATTTTCCCAGGTGGACTCAAGCTCGCGTGAATTTACACAAAATGCATCGTTTCATCGATTCTAGTTTAGTTCTTTGCCGTCGACTTTTCATTTGTTTGGGTTGTTGCTTCTGGTGATGGGTATAGTGGACAATGGTCCTTCAGAGAAAGACAGCAGTCGACCTTTCTTCGCACTGCAGTGTTATTACGTGAAAAGGATGAAATAGGCCAAGCTATTTTCTACACGAAAAGGTCAAATGTAACGCTTTAATTTATGAATTGAAAGCGAAACAAATCAATTCACAACGTAGTCATTTTCTAAAGACTATTGATTTGGTCAAATGCGCAAGGCATAATTCAAATGTGTTCAGCAAGCAAAGAGCGAGAGCGCATTAAGTTAATTACTTTTCCATCCAATAATGTATTTATCTTGCGTTAGATGTTAATCTGTCGGTCAGTATCAATTATTGATGAGTCAATGTTCAGCAATTTTATCAGTGGCAAAACTGAATGAACCCAATGTAAAAAGAAAGTTGTATTTCTTAGAGTGTGATACTTCTCAGATATGAGCATCAACGAGAATGGCGGACTGTAATTAATGTTCAGTGCATATGTAGAGTAAACATTTATCTAAGTTCAGCCCTTTCAATTGAGCAGATCTTCCAGCGCCCAATTTTAAACAGTATGTACATGAAAAAATATTATATATTTCAACTTCATAAAAATGTGTTCATTGGAAATTTGAGCGTTTCGGTGAGAATAAGCTCCGTAGTTTTAGAGTTTCAATCTGCCCAAAATGATTAAAATCTTACAGGTAACATGGTATGATTGAAATAATATTCAGACTAAAAACTTGATTAATGTGTAACGAATCCACGTTTGTTTGTTTGTTTGTTTTTTCATTAGAGTGATATTTCAACGCAGTCACACATACAAGTATGCTCATTGACTGTC
>JAQFYE010000546.1:0-33698 GCA_034694305.1 Protaphorura glebata
CGGCCCGGCCCGGCCCTTTTCTAGGGCCGGGCCGGGCCAGGGCCTTTCCAGTTCGGCCCGGCCCTTTTACACCTCTAACATGTACCACCAAACCCAAATTGCATAATATATGACATTTCAAAATATTAACGATTTGGACACATCGTCAGGAACTTAATTGGATTATCGGTTTCATAAAATTCGTATACAATGGACCAACAATTTAGAAACATATATATCGCACCAACAGGTCTAGTCCAACAAAGCCTACATAGAAACCAAACCTGTTTGATCTAATAAAGGTGTCAACAAGGAAATGGTGGGACATTGCGCACTGGTTTTAACTCCGGAGAAGCTACGCGGAACTTGGCATTTTACTTTTTCTGCTTGCTTGGTAATTTCTCTTCAATAAATCTACACTTGGAAGTCAGCTATGGCAAAACTTCAAAGGTAATGGCATAGAACCTATATAATAATGAAAATGCGGATCTTCCTCACCTTTCTTTCGTTTTTAAATTTTGTTATTCGGAAATAACATTCACGCGCACTGCACTGTGGACAGTGTAACATAAAAGCGGTACCACCTTCTAAGACACCCCATATATGGCCGTTCGTCAAAAGAACTTAATTTTTGGACAGATAGAAATTATGCAAAACGTGACATTTTCTCCGACTCCTGAAAGAAAGGTTTTACTGCAAATCTTAAGTAATATGTATTTGCATGTTGATAAAATAGGGAATCTGATTCAGCATCAAATGTACAATTACGACTACGGCAACCATCAGAGATCAGTGTGATGAGTTTGAGTGATGCATCCTATTCTGGCTTGGAAGGTCGAGGAAGTTTGATTCCAAAATGTGTTGGACATAGAATATGGGTTGACCCTTCAACTGTGAAATACTACTTGCCTAAATGTGATCGATTTGTTCATGTTGCTGACACGATTTGGAGGCATTGGCTGCCGAGGGATAGGCCGAATAACATGAACGTCATGAATGATGCTTTCAGAGATGGGTTAGTTACATTCACTTTCACTTACTTTTCAAAATCTACCGTTACTGGCCGAATTGAAGTTGCGCTCTCATAAGAGCCGGGTCTTTCTCTGGCTTTCTCCATTTCCAATGCAGAAAATGTAACGTCTGTTTTGTCTACCTTATCGGTCAAGGCGCTTCTAATTTGTCATTTTCAACAAAACGTTTCAACGTCCGTGATCGTAAAGTGAACCTGCTACGTTACCATGTACGAAATATTTCGCATGGGATGTGCTGTAACTATTTACTGATTCAACATTTATTTTTCCTTAATAAACGTATCTGCATCAGTTTCTTTATCTCATTGATTTTTTGCAGTATTGAATGGGTTCTTGTTGAACCATGGATGGTCCAAGACAACGCTGTTCGGAGACTTGCTCTTGGAGACCTCTTTAATAAAACTGCACAATTTGGAGGACTTAGTTCAATAATTGCCTGTTTCGTGTTCCCAGATAGGCGTTGGATGTACTGGCCTTTCACAAGTGCAAGTATCCTCGGCGCTCTGGCATACGGTATATTTTGTTTCAGGGATCCAATTAGGAAATACCAGGTCACGTAAAAAAATTTAACAGTTTCAGATTGGTGTGTTCTATTTATTGATTTATTATTTGCATTTATATTGCAGGTTGTGAAAAGTCCACTTCATCTCACTAAATTTTCAATATACAGTTACAGATACGAGTTGACGGTATTTAGAAAAACGGGGAATAATCGAAGAATTGCTCGGTGTTCAGTCGCACTTCTAGCCCTACTTCATTCTGTGTATTTTGTTTTGTATCCACCCCGTCCTTCCCCTTCCTTTACTGATTGTGTCCTAACTATACTAAAATTCTTGAAGGACCTGGTGTAAAAACTCACGAGGCTCGGGAATCGGGAATGAATCATTGGGATTTAAAGATTTAATCTAGAACCACAATATCAATTTCCTAAAAGGTCTTCCAAGAATCAAATAAGTTTTGATGTCTTAAGTAAGCAAATATAATTTTTAACGGATCAGTGAATAAAGTATTAACACAATTATTTTCTAAAACGTTGTATATCTGTAACGTATATTTACTTACATGAGAGGTTAATTAATTTACACTCGATAGGAAAAACACAAATAAAATCGCTAAATATCAGCTAAAAACTAACCATGATTTTTTAAACATTTTTTGGCACTAATTGGCCAGTATAACTATAAAACATGCTTCGAGAATAAATACAATGTGTCCCCACACCCAACGAACGACTCCACTCCACAAACCAGTCTACGAGAAATCTTAAGGGCCAAAGTACCTTATATTCGGATCATAGAACTGTGGAATGTTAAAAGTGGTACTGCTGGAGTGAGCTGAAGTTGTATTAGCTCCTAAAGTCCTATCATTTGAATTTCGAACTTGTCCAATTTGTCCAGCCGTAGACTGATTATCAATTCTTGAATTCATAATTACAGATGTTGTTTGAGTCTGCTGAGCTTGAGAAATAGCCATTCTCCAAGCCTGTTGCACAGGGTCAAAGAAATTTTGAGGCTGTTGCTGTTGCTGTTGTTGTAAAGAAGAAAGTGGATCTTCATCACCATAATTACTGCTGCCTTGGGAAGCCGTTGAGTCAGGTTTTCTTAATGCTTGTGCCTGGGCTGTCAAATTCTCCGGAATAACGAGTGGTAGTATTCTTTCACTTACGACAGTACTTGAAGAATCGGTGTGCTGCAATTCAATATTCTCGTTGACAACTGCACTAAATTGTGCTGGTGATTTGGATGCAATTACATCGTTTCCAGTAGCTTTCGGTTTACGAGGACTCCTACTAGTACCAGTACTTCTAGGTCGTTTTTTAGATTCTGTAGATGTATTAGTATTTGGGACTTTGAAATGTATCTTCTTGTGTATTCTCAAGCTGTTTGATTGAGAAAATGCTTTTTCACAAATATTGCACTTGTAAGGGCGTTCGCCTGTGTGTGTTCTAATATGCATAATTAAATGGGGTTTGATATTGAACGATTTGGGACATAAATGACAGGCGTAAGGTTTCTCCCCCGTGTGCGTTCTCTCATGCCTCATCAAATCTCTTGCAATATGAAATAATTTTCCACAAAAACGACATTGAAGTTTCTTGTCCCCGGCATGGACCATTAAATGAAAGTTCAAATGGTGTCTTCGACGGAATGCTTTTCCACATTCCTTGCATTCGAAGGGTCTTACGTCCAAATGAATCATTTTATGAGTACGGAGTGATCCAGTACCCTTGAAAATTCTACCGCATTCGTCACACTGAACAGGAAGTTTAATTTTCCAGTTTTCAATTTTTTCAGACGCCGGTTTCTTCGGTCTTCCACGCTTTGGCACTATCAATAAAAGATAAAACAAATGAAAACAAATTTCAGGTGGACTACACTCTACACTGTCAATTTGTTAAAGTTCTCGAAGTTAGAATAATTCTTTACCTTTTGCTGGATCAGTCGGACCCCTTTTAAGTTCAGCTTTCACTTTGACAGTTTTTTCGCCAACAGGCTTTCGAATTCGTATTCGTATCCTCTTTTTAGGCGCCGGACTCTTGCTTCGGGAAGATTTACCTTTCTTCGTTGGTAGTACTTTCTTCTTTGACTTCCCACGTGCTAAATTTTTAAAAGTAGTGACTCAAACAAGCAACGAAATTGCTATCTTACTTTCGAGTTCTCCAAAATCAGTAAAACTTACTTTCAACTTCGTGATCATTCGTCTCTGCTGCCAACTCTTTGTAGTTAATTTTGCGCCTCGACTTCCTTCTAGGGCGACTTCCTTCAGCTTCCTCCTCAGCTTCGCTCTCTTGCTCTTTGTAAACAGTCTCAACTAATTCTGAAGAAGACAAAATGACATGTGCAATTAATAAAATCTTTAGAATAGATAGTTCCTACAACTGCTAACTGGCAATTTTAACTCTCTGTTGTAGACGAAGAAAATTGTTTCTCAGGACACAGGAACCTACGATGAGACGGCAGTTAATAACTTTTCGTTTTCCATCTTACTCATCCAGCTGACCATGAATATGATTTAACTGCCTACATCGCAATGAAACTTAATATAATTCTACCTTCTGGAACTGCATCATCACCAGTTCCACCTTCCTCCTCTTCTTCTTCCGCCTCCTCCTCCTGGTCATGTTGTTCAGATTCGGAAGAAAGAAAACCAGGGTCATCGTCAGGTTCTTCAATTTGTTCTTCCTCTTCTTCGTCAAAACTAACGTCTTCTTCACTTACTTCCACACTATGTCTACGTTGTTGTTTGCCGGATTTGGCTTTAGTCGTCGTTTGGCTTTGACCTTTCGTATTGAAATATTTTCTCATTGACAAACTGGTGCAAATATTTTCCACTTCGTCATAATCATGGATGTGTTTGAATAGAAAAGATTCCTTATCGATGAGTTGTACACCTGTGGACAAGCAAATGGAAATAGAACTGAAATATATTTCCAGGAGACAACTTGTATAATGCGGCCACAACTTTAATCCATACGCACCGGCGACGGCTGTTAACTAACTGCTACGGAAATAAAATATTTCTTACCAAACTTATCCAAAATCCATTCTGAAATGATATTGATTTCAGCAAGTAGAATTTTTAATTCTCTTCCAAATCCATCCATTCTTGCTTGATTGAATTGAAAACTAGTATTGAAGTCCTTCATTTTCCCAGAGTAGTCTTCATAATTAGATTCAAGAGAAGCTACACGTTCCTCCAAAGAAATTGGGGATTGAGTTGACATTTCTGGTTCCGGAGTGTTAATTCCAACTTTTATGTCTCCGCCTGACATGTTCACTGTTGACCCAGGTCACGGGTCACTTAATTATTCACTTTTAACAATAAGAATAAAGTAAACGTGTTGAGATTTTCGTTTGGTTTGGATTTGCTACGTATTGAAATGTTGACATGTTACAGGCACGGCAGGAAGAGGGGACGGCAGGAGGGTCGCGTCCTTTTTTCACCGCTCCCTAATTCTACACCGAGACCCATTGATTTTCTCAAGACATGCCTCGATACATCCACCAAATCATCCACTGTTACGGACAGTACAAAATAAGTAATTTGGAATAATAATACCTGTTTTTTAAAGAACGACTTTGACGATTAAACATGGTGGTACATGTAGCCATTGAATGACATTACCAGCACTCCAACCGTTCCGGGCATAATAAATGGATAAGTAATTTAGGACACCATAACTGCTGTTTAACGAATGGCTGTATAGTATAGTAACGCAACATGGTTTACACGTTACTAATAGCCTCAAAGTCCGGTACATCCAGTGTATTCCTCCAAATGTTTCAGAAATTACAAATATGTAATTTGGGATACCGTAACTACATTTTAATTAATTGCATCCGGGTAGTCGTACAGGTAGTCATTGTTAGTAGCCTGAATATAGGATATTACCAACACCAACCATTTCGGGTATAATAAATAAACAAGTAATTTGCGACACCATATCTGCTCTTTAACGAAAGGCTGTAATAATGCCACCTGGTGGTAGACGTAGACATTTCTAGTAACCTGAAGGTCCTATACATCCAACCTTTGACCGGTGCTGACAGTAGAAATAAGTAGTTTGGGACACCATAACTACTCTAATGAACGGCTTAGGATTATTGAGTGTATTACGTGTAGCCATTGTTAATACGAGTTTATCTAGACACAATGAAAAAATACGATTTAAATTTTTCTAAAACCTATATTAAATCAATTATTAAAAACGATTCTCCTATTAAAGAATACTGCACAAATGACATGGCAAATAACCCCCTGTCAGAATTGGCTTGGGTATATGGACACGGGGGAAGGGGGGAATTCCCCCAGGGCGGATTTGGCGAGGCACATGCCCCCCGTGTATTTCTAGCGCCCAAATGGTGCGACTTCTGGTGGGTGTGACCTTCACAAAAGTTGTTCAGCAGGTAAAGGGCTTTAACATATCCAAAACGCAGCCAATTCTGAGTGCCGTGCCGTTTGTGAAGTATCCTTTGGATTAGATGGACGATGATTTCTGTTTCGTAAATGTCATGCTTAACAACAAAATGTTCATTACAGTGTCGGCATTTAAATTATCTGAGTAGAAAGGCATTCATTCCAAAATATAAAATAGCCCATTGCATTCCCAATTTGAAGCATGGATAAATTAAATTATTCTAAAGTTTAATGGGAAAAGCGCGTGCTAAATTGCTAAGTATGACACCTGACCTCAGATGTAACGCACATTCTATCTTTTTCAATAAAATCTACTCGAATGGTGCACTATATACGAATAAAAGCCATCGCCCAAGGATACTATCTGTCTGTCCACCGTCCCTCGTCTTTTTAAACCCCGATATTGTTGCGGTGAAAAAGAAATGGGCATAAAATTGTTATATGGATCCGGATGACTCGATCTCGAGCCACAGCACAGGTTCTTCGGTTGAATAATATTATTTATTTATTATTTATTTATTTAAACGTTTAATTCAAACCAGAGAACTAAAGGAGTATATTGGACGCACACAGAAGCAAGTTTTTTCGGCCAAATGGTGAACTAGCCGCGGTAGGTGATCCCAGTGCAGTGGCAGTGGAAACAGGTTCCATAACATTGAGTAAAGAGTAGGTTCCATAACCTACTCTTCTCCTCTAGCTGCACTTGTACTCCTGTAGATGTGATGTAAGTGATTAGGATTTGTATTCCCTCCTGGCGTTAACATAGATATCTATATGCACTCCGATTCCGCTAAATTCATTTTTCACAGTGTTATAGGACTTCCCCTGTATTATTCTGATTCTGAACTAAGTAAATGGAGCTAAACGATACGTAAATCATCATCAGTTAAAGTATTTCTTAATATCTGACCGTGGATCTACAGACGGTCGGGGAGGTCAGCTCAACCTTGCCAGCCCACCAGTTATTCAAATTCCAACTCACATAATTATATAGCCAACTTTGGTTATCGGGCCTTCCCTTGCTGTAAGAAGGATACAAGGGACGAGACTATAGTTAAGTCCACCTCATCACATTCCTTAGAAATGGAGTGGGACAAAATTGGACTCCAGGACAAAATCCTGGAGTTCAAACAGTTCAACATAAGTAGGAGGCCAGACCGGATCAAGCACATGGCACCTAAACTTTTTGACGTCAGTGAACTGATAATTGAAAAGCAGGGCTTGGGCTTGGAGGAAAAAGTGATAAAAACAGACATTTATTTTCGTGTAGTCCATAGGAACGAAGAAAAGTACTTCCAAATTTTCAATGACGACGGTTTCTTTGTTCATAAGAAGTTGGGTCCTTCGTCTTACCCGATTCACTTACGTGACGAAGGTGAAGGACTTCACGGGTTTAGTATAAAAGATATTGAAAATACAGAGTATACCTTTAAGTTTAAAACTTCAGAGGAGTGCACGACAGTGCGAAAGCAACTGGCGGAAATAGGTGACTATCCGGATGCATCACTTTCAGCTTGTTCTAAGAGCGAGGCGTCTGTTGGTCCTGTTGAAGCTGTTTTTGGACAAAATCCGACTCCAGCATCGTCCGGGACAAACTCCTTGTCTAACGTATCGGAGCTACCAGACGACGAATCCACAGACAAGGCTGAGAAGGCCACGTCCTCGATGTCATCATAAATTTGTAATTAGAAAACATATAATAATCATTTAAAAGCCTCGTGCATGCTAGAACTGTGACGTATTTATGCCTGTACAAAAAGAAAGACATTTAGACAATTCCCTTCCTCTGTTTAGACATGAAATAATTTTTTGAGTTCGTATAATTTTACTTGGTTTTGCCTCTCCTTCTTGTAGTGAGCATTTACTTTTAAACTAGGAAATATGTCATCCCGTCATCGGTTGTGCCACAGAAAAGCGAGCGAAGCGAAGCCGTACCCGTATTTTCATCCGTACTTTCATCTGAACCCGTATTTTCAGAAAGAAATTCCACAAAACAAACTATATTCATTTTTTTCCAGACAAACTTTGAGACAATTAATTTGTTTGAAATGGAATTTAAAAAAAAGAAAATGTCAATAATATAATTAAAACTACTAAATTCTCCACGGACCAATCCGAGAAACTCAGGAATTTTCAACTTTTGACTTGACAACTGTATTTTTAACCTCACACCTTACACGGCATATGTAAATGTGACATTTGTACTTCCAACCTTGCACGGTATAACTTTACGCGAACAATCATTTAGAAAAAACTATTTGACTATTTTTATTTACAATTAATAGCTAATACTCCAGATTTACAATCATTCATTCCATCATACTTGCATACTTCCGTGGGAAATATTTCCGTAGCAACGGCGGAGTTTGTTTACGCCAATTTTATTGAGGGGTAAACTCCGCCGTTGCTGCGGAAATTTTTCCTGTGCCAAATACCCACACCCTAAATCTCATCCAAGAGGACACCTCTTAACATTAGACCGTCAAAATGTAGTCAGTGCACAACTACAATCCCAGGAGAACCTCCCCCGAAAATTTGAGCCCTGCTCGCCCACTTGTAACAGAAAAGCTTCGCTGCATTCGCTTAAAAATGGCGAGTACCCGAACTAAAATTTTAGCCAAATTTTTTTAAGCTCTGCCTAGGTAGACTAAACAAAACCGACGATTAACTGTGAAAAGTTCAAACAGTTCAAAGGTATATTTTGTTTTAATAAATCATTCTTATTTAAATCACCAGTTAACATCCTTCGTCCTCCCCCCACTATGATCACTCCTCCAAATCCGTCACTTCAGTCATCACAACAGATTCCATCTCAACAGTTACTTTCTCAACAATAATCTGCTCACTCGTCACATCATTACATGTTTGATCAACAACATCACCTTCAGTCACGTCCCCAGCAGAGGAAGTTGGATGTAAGATTAAATTAACATATTATTAAGGTGTGTTCTAACTTAATGCTACAACTAATGATGGCAGGATACTTTAATTGGAGTCTGTGGTTTTCCTTATGGCTTTCCAGTCGACTAATTTGAGAAAAAAGAACTAATGAAGTCTCCACAAAAAATTATTATCTAAACTGTACGATTTTTAATGTTTCAAGGGATTTGAACCAATGTATATGAATACTTCTTCGACGCCAATCCCATCCAAACTACGTGTTCAACATCAGCAACCACAATACTTGCCATCTTTCTTAACCGGTATGCATCATAACCTGACTTCCCCGGAGCCATCAGCGGTTTTTGATTCCAAGTTTAGTAAAAGTGTGGCTTTTTTTTAACTACCCAAAATAAACGGTCCACCTCCGTCAGGACTTGGAGAATTAAGTGGAGTTCGAAATTCAGTTGCGCCGTTTGAACAAAGTCTGGCGGCAGCAGATAGGAATGGAAATTCTGATTCTGATAGTCTCACAACTCCTACATCTTCTATTTCTGAATCATGGTTCACGATTTTTGGATCCCAAGCTCTGCTACAACTTATGCACTGACGAATTTAAGTCAGTTTGGAACGACTAATCCTCTCTCCAATTGGCTTCATATTAAGTACGGTAATAAAAGAATGGGACTGTCCTTACCGGTTCCCCGGACTCCGACTCAGGGCCAAGTCTTCACACCTTTGTCTATACTAATGTGGGATCAGTGACGTCTCGGACTAGCAGAGGAAATACCGTGAACCGCAAAAGAAGCCGGACACCCCAACCGCAAGAATGCCTGGGCGAGGAGCACTTGAAATTCCATGCACTCTTGCAGTTGGGGCAAGTCCGGCTTTTTTTGCAGTTCACACTTCACAAGCAGACCTGAGTACATAGTTTAAGCACAAGCAAAAAAGGAAACCAAGTTCCAACGAGCATCTGTGAGATCAAGGATCGTATTCGTCCTTTATCGAAAAGTCATAATTCAACGGTTGGGGTTAATACTGCTGTATCTAAAGAAAATTCTGGCCAGGGCTGTCGAACACATGTTTGGATGGTAACTAACAAAGAGTCTGGACAGATAAATAAAATAGATAAATCAAGAGATCTCGTAGTGACGAGTAAACAAGAAAAACAAACGCTGGGTTCAAAACCTTGGTTTTGAACCCAATGCTATTTCACATAAGACAATTTGGAATTTAACGTTGTCGTGTGGATACCGCCATGTTTGCGACAGCCATTGATCCTATAGACCAAGATAATTTGACCATTTCCCTAATGGTCAAATTATCTTATGGTATAGACATTGCATTTTTTGAGTTTTTTTGTGCACTTTTTGTACACTTTTTTGTTTATTCCTCACTATGAGATCTCTTAATTGGATTGATTGATTCGTCCAGACTCTTTGGTAACTAATTCCTTTTTAGATTTAACCTGTTAAAAAGAGGCGTAATTGTAATTGCCCAACCGTGCTAAACGTAAATCTTGTAATTTCTGTCGTTATTGTAGTTAATTGGAAGACAAGCGTTGCATGAACATCGAATATTTGGGTACTAATTTAATTGTAAGAACTGATCTTATTTTGCATAATAATTATGCAAAACAATTAATGTTATTTCTTATTGTAAAAGTAAAAATGAAAGGGTCACACCATGACCATAGCGACTTTCGACTAAAGTAAAATTGGACTCAAAAATACTGATTTATTTGTTTCTTAAAAGTAAAGCCATTAGAATGGCAACAACGCAAACATTAATACTATTTCCTAGTGATTTTGATTTCTGTTTAAAACTCATAGTTGACGGAAAATTGAAATCATCTGGATAACAAAGTAATCGTGAGATTTCTCTTGGTGTGAAAAATCTGAGACTTGTATTTGCCTCACTAGGTTTTGAAGTTTCTGGAAATTCGGATTGATCCAAAATTGATCCTGTACCTTTGACGTATTGTCCATAGCTTTTTGTAAAACAACACGTCTGGACTGACTCCATTTTTACAATATCCATGGCCTGCCCATATTTTTCTATCACATTTGGCTTGAGAGAATAATCGGAGTTCTTTTCGGCGTCATCCAAATTTTCAAGAATATCACCCACACAGCGACCCACTGGAAGTTTATCAGCCATCAATTTGTTTTCAATGTTGTCATCGTTAGCCCTAACAACATAGTATAATTCTAATAATTTTTTTCGACGATTAGTCCAGATTTTGCCTTCTGTCTTTACAATATTTCCGTAGGGTACTTCATCCAGTGGTAAATCCCACATGGGTACTGTTGACAGAATAGATCCAGTTCTTTCGAAACACCAACCACCTTCTCGTTTTCCGATAATGTAGTATCGAAGTCTGGAATTTGGAATTCCAACAGTCGTTGGAGTCAGGAGAAATTCTTGCCAATGGAAATTGCATTTCTTCAAAGTCTCAATTAAAAGCTCATGAGCCTCCGATTCTTCAAATCCTTTCACATTCTCCAGTAAAATGTACCGGAATTGAACATCAGGTAATATTTTTAGTAAATGCTGAAATGAATCGGTTCGGTGGTCTTGGACGTCTAGTTTTAAGCCCGTGCTAAAATTATAAATCAATAAAATTACACATGTAAATTTTAGAAAAATTGGAAAATGCCAAGCCAGGCAGCAACAAACAGTGAAACCTGTCACAGGAGAAAGAAGGTCCTGGTTGGATAATCGGGGTTTGTCTTCAAAGTTTGTGTTGTAAATTTTAGGTCTACTGAATAAGTAAACTTGACAGTGAAATTACATTTTTTAAATTAAACTATTTACCGACAAAATGGTTGGCAAGGTGGACTCATTGCAATCATATCTATTTCCATTTCATTTAATTCTTCTGAAGTCAAACTTTGGATATTTCTATTAAAAGCATTGTCATTTGGAAAATTATGGGAGTACGTCGACAGCACTGTAGGATTAATCTCCATTGCGGCCACTATTTCGAAAGGTACATTCGTCACTGCAAAATATCAAAGATACACATGTCATTAGGTTAGGATAATGCGAATACAATATTCGTGCAAATACAATTGCCCAGTGAAACCCGTCACATGCGACCTTTTAGGAACCACAGCTGTTCACAACTTACAGGGGTGAATTCGCGTGACAGCACAATCGATAATGTTCGCCAGGATGTCGTGTTCGTAAGGTGGTCGTCTAGCTCAGGTGGTCTCAATGGACGGGTTACACTTTTATACCCTTCAAACTAATAAATAATAACGTAAGTACAACAGGAACTTACTTTTTAAGGCCCAATGCATTCCTCCAATACCACAGTACAATTCCAAAACTCGTATTTTCGTCATTTTAAAATTTTATATGAAGCAACTTCGTCAACGAATTCAGTTAGTACTTTATTTCCATACTGTTTACGAAATTCTGATATTGAAATAATTTTCGCGCTATTCTAGCGATGAAATAAATAATATCTCAATGTCTTTCGTGGGCGGTAATCTTGGAACTTTGAATTGTCAAGCAAAGAAATTGTATTTTTTCAGATAATCGCCGACGACAACAGCGGTCATCAGTACAGTGATTGAGTAATTCCTCTGTTATCACGTTATCAGTGAGAACCCTTTTGACAAGACAGAAAATTTCAAAAGTCATCGTTGTGCCTGATTACAGGTAAATTAAATTATTTTCATATTTTATTTTTACAAAAAATGTATCCCGAACGAAATTAATTATAATTCGTGAAATATTTCCAACTCTTTCTCAGGGATTTTGCTTTGCCTAATACGCACGCAATATACACGTGGGGTTTGCATGTGCTTGACACACTTAAATTACATGATATTTAATGTTTTGAGTATGGGTAATGTAGCATACGTAAGAACCTATTTCTTTTGAATATACGTAAGTTAGTTAGTGTTTTAAACAGTACTTCCGCACCGTTTGCCTTTCTCCAACCCATAACTTTCGTAATTATATTAATATTTATTCGGAACATTTTTTGAATGAACTACGAATACGATACTATTCTTATTTTAAAAACGATTGGAGCATTTTTATTTATTTTTATTTTCAATTTCTTCTACCCAAAACTCAACCGATAAACATATTAAGTAAGTGTCTCAACCGAATAAGACCGATTTCTTCACGGGTAAAATTTTGGATCACTGATAACTAGTAATTAATAGTAGTTTTCGTGACTTCCGGCCATGCCATGCTCTTACATATTCTTTTGAAACTTGTATAAAAAACAAAATTGCCTCTATTATAGCTCATAGTGACTAATCAGAAAATATTTTGTCCGTGAAATCTTCATAATGTCGTAATAATTCCGACACTCTGACGCGATTGAGTAATCTTTAATATCGTAGAGGATTTCTTTCATAAGTGTGTTGCATCTGTTACGTGTGTTCTGTAAGTTCTGTCTAAATCGAGCAGGTCAACATTTTACAGTAATCGAATTTTCAAGCAAGCAAATTGACTTGATATCAGGATAGCTGGTTCATGTCATGGCAGGGTGTAGATGCATCAGAATCCGAGACAGTTTTATATTTCGGAATATAATTTTTTTACTTTTCCCTTAAATATTTCGTCGAATTTTTTAGTTTTTAAAAGAATATTTCCGTGAATACATTTACTTTCCTTAAGATAAAGCACTTGCAGCGTTGCAGCACTGAACAACCGTAGGATTTAACGTGTTTATTTTTTTCTCTGAATTTCAGATTCAGACTACTCTCAGACTACAAATTTATTTCGGACGAGAAATTCGACACGGCGACTAGTTTTCTACCGGGTCCGACTATTCCCTTGAAAATATATGGATAATAATATGAATTCTTCAAAAGAAATATTCAAATATTTTGTGGGCTCATGGGACGTAAATAGAATAGTTGGGTCAATGGGAATTGCTCAAGGCGTCGCAAAATTCGTTTTAAAAGACAATAACAGTATATTATTTCGTGAAGATTTAAAAGTTAAATATAATCATTCAACCAAACCAGAAATTGCTTACAAGGAATACATTTACGTTTACAATCAAGATACTAAAAGAATAATCAAAAAGTTCAGTGACAATCGTTTATTCTATGAGATATCTCATGACTTCAGCGGTCGGAAAGCGTACGGAGAACACTTATGCGAATGTGATAATTATAAGGCCACTTATGAATTTTTAAATCAAGATTGTTTTACGCTTAGTTATGACGTAAGAGGACCTCAAAAAGACTATGTTATCGAAACTAAATTTACACGTATCAAAGGTGATTCGAAAGAAAGTTTAAGGGATGAACTGTAGTGAAATTCGTGCCGTAGCTAGCGTGTGAAGTGCGTTTTACTACCAAATTGACAAATTCTTTAACAATGAATAATTTTATTTCCCATGGCTTTCTCCATACGGATCTTACATTCGAAAAAGTCAAATGGAAAAACTTTTTTGAAACTGTAATATAAATACATATAATTGTGTTTAAGTTCGTTTAAGTACAGTAGAGTAGTGTTTATAATTATGAACGTCAACATGATATTAACTTTTTGCTCTATAACCAATATGCTTAATGAAAATTCGTGTTATATTTAACCACAAATTATTAGTTAAGTTTAATAAAACTATAATACAAAATATTTCAATTTTGGCAAGTGCGTGAGTTTGTAGTAAAGTCGAATAATTCGTATACGACATAAGGTTTTAAGATTTTCGGGAATTTATGCCACATAATTAGAGAGCTGATTTTCGGATTGACGTGGAAATGTATAAGATGTTAATGATTGCCAATTTTAACAAGCCTTTGTTTGCAAAGATTTAGAATAACCAATTAGTTGCCAGTATGCCAGTAAAGTTCTTCATTAATTGTCCTACATTCCTATATCATTTACAGACAACTTTAGACGTAAATCCACATAGCACACCTCCATAATGTGCTGTCTGAGATTATTAGGTCAAATCTCAAATGTCTGACAATAAGTTGACAGTCAAATTCGAAATTTCGAAATGAAACTATCCGAAACTGGCCCGAAATAATCAAATATCAAAACTATTTGATCTGACCCATGTGCGAATAAGGCACGGTTTACAGCGAAAATATATTTTTTAAAGAAACTCGTACGTATTACCGTAAGACTTTCTTTAAAAAAGAAATATTTTATGTGAGAATTATGTTCGGGTTAGAGAATAATGAGCATGAATCTAATTTTATATTGCTGGAAATGCATTTTCTAACCTCAATATCTTATTTCGGCTGAACTGAATTATTTTCTAAAATTAATATTTTCTCGCACAACAGAGTATATCAATCAGTCGTCCAACACGTCAATGGTATCCAAAGAAAAAATACTTATCATCGGAGCTGGGCCTTCTGGTTTAGTGTCTGCCAAGGAAGCCTTGGACAATGGACTTGAACCTATTATTTTTGAGAAGACGCCAAACATTGGCGGACTTTGGAATCCTGAAACCGGCGGTGTTTGGCCTTCAATGCATACGAATTTGAGCAAGTTCACATGTTCCTTCACCGGATTTCCATGGCCTGACAAAGCTCCCATGTTTCCTTCATCCTCAGAGATGTATGACTACTTGCTAAGATACGCTGAAAACTTCAACTTGAGACATCGAATTCAATTTGGTCATACTGTGATAAGTGTCAGCAGAAAATCAGCAGATCCTGGTTGGTTAGTCTCCTGGTTAGATGATAAGGAACAGACCACGAAATCGGATACGTTTTCTGGAGTAATAGTTTGCTCCGGGATATTTTCTGGGCCTTACATTCCAGACATTCCAGGGTTATCAAGTTTCAATGGAAAACAACTGCATAGTAAAGACTATAAGGGCGGGTCAAGTTTTGAAGGGCAAACTGTTCTAGTCGTTGGTGGAGCAATTAGTGGTGAGCAAGTCGCCTCTGACTTGTCTAACTACGCAAAGCGGGTGATACACAGTTTCAGAAAGCCATTCTGGCTATTGAATCCGTATTTACCGCAAAACCCAGCCGATATGGATACCCCATATCTGCCCCTTGACTTTTTGTTCTACAATAGAACATTTTATAGCCGAAGTCAACCGAAAGGTCCTATTGAGGTCGAAGCTCAACGTCGCTGTCATATGAGCGCTTATTGTAAGGCCCAGCAATTAATCCCGGAACTTTGTATAGACGTTAAACAATTTGCAGACCCAATTCATGTCACTATTTCAGAGCACTACTTAGGTGGAGTTGAGAAGGGAACAATTTTTCCGAAATTAGGTAACATTCAAGAATTGCAAGGAGGCAAAGTCATCTTCAAAGGTGGAGAAGAATGTGATATCGATGCTATTATATTTTCTACCGGTTTCAAGGTTAACGTCCCCTTCTTGAGTGAACAAATCCTGGAAACTTTGAAATTTAGTCAAGATGATCAGTTTCAGCCAATGATACTTTACAATGCAACATTACACCCGGATCTGCCAGGGCTTTTCTTTGTTGGTATGTATAAAGGCCCATACTTCGCTGTCATGGAACTGCAGGCACGCTGGAGTTGCCGTTTATTGAGTGGAAAATTAGCGCTACCATCCAATGACAAAATAGCCGAGGGGTTACAGAGGGAAGTCCAAATAAGGGAATATCAACCCCGAGGTCAGTTTCCACACCCTGACTATGTGAAATTTGCTGATGAGATTGCCGAGCTAGCTGGGAGTTTCCCAAACCTAGTCAAATTTAAAGAATTAAGCCTCGCGGAATCATTGAGCCCGGGGACTGGTCATCTGATTGCTGATCTTGAGAAGTGTAAGGACGAGATTTATGAGAAATTTATGACGACGACAGTGATTCCAGAACATTATAACTTGTTTGAGAATCCTAGATCAGCCTTAGCAGAGATTGATAAAGTGATTGGTGTGATTAAGGGGTATTCTGTTGTTAAACCCAATTATTAATTGCGGCCTTATCTTACCGATACAATTAATACAATATGTGCCAAGTAACAGCTTGTCTTCTATTCCCTTATTCTAAAGGCTGATTCTATAGTGATATACCAGTAGTCAATTCAAATTGTACATTAATTGTTACAAAGAATATTAAAACGATTTATTATTATAGCTGCTAAAATAAAAAATAAAAAATGTAATGTCCAACTTTTGCTCAAATTGATGCATGTCCATTATTCTGAGCTGTAACAGTTTTAATGGTTTCCGTTGGTTCATTCTACAACACCAAAAAATATTAAGTTTTCTCCAACTAAAAACTTAGAGTACTGAGTAGTCTGTTGGTGACTATTTTTTTAGCCAGTTGATTCAGTTGGGAAGACTTGTGTTCGGGTTTCAGAAGATATCAAAAACAAAATAGTTGCAAGAATTGAAACTATTTCCTCTCGCTATCGATATTGATAGAGAATTCTTTTTCCCGACCGAGCACGACTTAAACCTGATTTCAAACCAGATTCCGATTTCTACAAAGCAGCACTTTTGAAACTGAATCTACATGAATATACGCTAAACAAATGTGTGCCGAGACGCGAGACTCACCATTGTAATAGTTTCCACTAGGTCGTTAGCTAACAATCTGTCCAAGATCGGGCTTAACAATACTCGTCTGACCTCTGTCTTCTGTGGAAACCAGATGCTCAAGATACAGCCGAGGAGCATTGTCTAGAATAGATAGATAGATAAAGTTTTTTTTTATTCGGTCAATCTTTTCAGAATAAACTGTTGTAAACAAGAGGACCATGAATCCGAGAATGATCATCAATTTCGTGTGTAATTTGAAATAGTTTAGCGTTTAGTTTAGTACTATAAGAGCACAGTGATTGTATTCAACAATCGAACATAACCTATCGGCAATTCATTGCTCAAATAATGTCAAGATGACTTACCACGGAAAATCCTATGAGCGAGTACCACATATAGGAAATTCGGTAGAGATAAAAGTAGTCATACTGGTTCCTGAAAATAAAAATGCGACGTTTGCCATGATTCTCGTTTGGTCAGACAGATTCCAATAAATCATAATACATATTTACTTAGCGAAACTTACAATGGTGCACCAGTAGTTTGATTATTTATAGGAGTTGAGGAACAATACGAAAATGTATCTTCAAATTCGGGGCAACCATTTATGTCTGATATCAATTTTGGTACCGGAGGTTTTGGCATCCCAAATCCCATCCACACTCCTAAGGCTATTGACACAGCGAATGCAGGAATCGCGGCCTTTTGACCGACGAATGGGCACATCATTCCCAGAGTAAAAAGCCCAAGGAGTGGCCCTCCAATTATTCCAAAAACTGTCATACTTGCTTGTAAAACTCCTCTGAATTGTGAGGCTAATAATGCTACTCCAATACACAGAATGCCGTAACTGAAGGCGATGACTTTGTTGAGAAAAGCCACTGTCAAATGTTTTGGAGTTTCTTTCAGGAATGGCTGAAAATAGGGACATGCACTATTTTAATGACTTGCAGAAACACTGACCTATTTCTGGCCGCTGGGCCTGGTACTAAATCCGTTCCATGGGACAGGTGGTCGCAAGCTAAATCATTTCTCGACTTGCGAGGTGGTCGGAGGTCGGGTGTTAGATAGGATCCGATCACATCAGTTTGATTAAAAAAACTCTTACTGAAACATAGTCTTCCCAAGTCACTGCAGCCAAGGAGTTGATAGCTGAGGATATTGTTGATAAAGAACCAGATAATAATCCTGCGATGAACAATCCTGTTACGCCTGGCAAATGACCCAGAGATTCGATGACATACAAGGGGAGGAGCTATAATATTTAACAAAATACTTCTGAATATTTTTGGTCAAAAGTATTTGTCAAAGGAATTCGGCAAAGTTACTTCGAGAAATGCTAAGGTATTTCTCGAACCAACTAATAATTTTGTCTCTCGCCATTAAGTATGGCTGTAAATAATATTTGGCATTTACCTGATCCCTTGCACAAATTCGTCCCAGTAGAAGGGGATCACAATGTCTGTAATTCGCAAACATTATAAGGCCAGCAAAGGCAGTGCTGCAACTCAAAAAGAGCATTATCGGGAAGGACAGCCACAAAGATTTTTGTGAATCCTTTAGACTCCTGAGACACCGAAGAAAGAAAATTTTATTCTTATATAATGTTACTTGAACGGTCAACATTCCCGTTCGGATATGCCGATATACCTGACTGTCAGAAGTCGTTGAACTTGAGCCTGGTTAACCGCATATAAAGGTAAGAAAATGAATAGTCCGCCTATCAACTGGCTCCATATTGTGTGCCTTACGGTAGGGTCCAACTCCAGGCTAGTATAGAAATTCAATTACTTCTTTGCTTTGAATTACCGGTACCGGTCATTATTTACGATCAACTTGCTTGAATAACTCAATCCTTCCACCATCTTGTGCAGATGAAATAATATTACCGACCCCACCGAGGTCGATGCACCCTTTGATTATAACGCAGTAAATCCCGGCAAACATGAGGATACTCTGGAAAAATTCAGTAGTAACATTTAGGGTTTCAACGTCGAAAAATGTATACTATAGTAGTTCCGTTTATTATGATTTCAACTAGTTCACTCACATCATCCTTCCAAGCCCTCCTGAGATTAAAGTACTGCGAATTCGTGATAAATTACCTGAAAAACGTCTGTCAAAAGAACGGCCTTCATTCCACCAATTGTAGAATAGAACGTACAAACTAGTCCAATTGACACGACTGCCAGTTCTTTGTTTAACCCTGTAACTGCCGAGAGCGCAAGCGCTGGAGCAAACAGCACAATTCCTGAGTATAAAACCATTTGAAGAGAAAATGCTAAGGATGCTGCCAGTCGCGCAGCATTTCCGAACCGGTGAAATAGATACTAATTCAGAAAACATAATCAAGCATTTTGTCATAAAAATCGACGCACGTATTCTAACAAAATCTTACGTGATACACAGATGTCGCTCGCAAACGATAAAAGACTGGAAGATAGACATTCGTCACAATTGGAGTTCCAATCAGATACGAGAGGTTGATGACCATGTACTGGGTTCCATACTGGCATTGACCAACAAACAGGTCATTTCATCGATAATTCATATTCTTAATGCGAGCAAATTATCTATACAGGATGGTGCGTAACTTAATTTTTACGCCCCTTGCACTTGGAGCTGCTGATCCCGCGGTTCTTATAGAAAATGTAAGATATGCATTTTGAAATTATGTTTTCCTGTTATTGGAACCACCGGTCTACCACACGGTGCGGTAGTACCCGTGAATCTTTGACTAATAAAAGTAATAAGGTTCTCAAATATAAGAAATCCATGCATTCAATTTCCATAATTTACAGTAAGATAAATAGGAAGTAAAAAACGATATGACAGCTTGACAGCCTTTGTGGTGTAGCAAATGGTTATGGACCACACTGTATAACGTGGATCGAAAGGAAAGTCCTTTTGAGGCGTCCTATTGGAAACGCCATATTGTTTATGAACTTACCATATAATTTTCCGACGAAACCCCTAGTACTGTTCATAGAATAAGGAGCACTTATTAGATATGCAGAATAGTACGCCAAAAATGTACTAACATGTCCGAAATATTGCGCTCACATGTGATCGCACTCATGAATGATGCCATTAGACTGAATGCCACTGGTATCGATGACATTTGTCCATTTGCAAGTAGGTACTCCTAAAATTCAATATCATTCAATGTTATACTTTTAAATTACCTTAGTATTTAGTATTGAAATCACCTGGATCGTTTTCTGCCTATCTCCCGTAAAACGATAGTAAACACCGATAGCGGCCGAAATGACAAGTACCACGCCAATTACGATATAATCGTAAATGGATAATTCCATTCTCACAACAATGTGCAGAATTTTCAAATGTGTTGAGTTGGAAGTGCAAGATGTCATTCAATATTACCCACAATTACACATTTCACAATTTATACGATCCAAAATTGTGTATACGTAAAGCTTGAAAACGCCACAAAACTAAATACATACAGATATAATAGCCAAGTCTGTAAATTCTAGCAAATGATTGACAGATCTTAGGTCTTGCATTGAAACACTGTGATTTATTTTAAGTCCAGAACTGTTTTCACTGAAAGTTCGTGCTGAATTAGAATTCTGGTGCTGCTTTTAGTGTACATCAATTTTTTTTACAATTCACTGACGGATGTCATTCGTGCCTATTCTAAACCCTTATATGTATATGTATAGATATTATTAATTTTACAGATATGTCTATTTAATTTTATGTTCTTCGTTTGCACAACTTAACGCATGGTTCGTCTTTCAGAGTTCACAGACACATACACATTTCATGTCTTATTTCAACGCACTTCCTTCATAGGAAAAAATATTTTTGTCTCTGACAGTCTCTAAAACTGTTCACGAATGACAAAAAGTGTCATTTAATATTAGCTTCAGTGCACTATTTTCGTAGACTTTGCACTATACATATACTGGAGCAAAGCCAGAATCAATAATCGTAAACAGAAGTTAGCAAACTCCTCCTAACCGCTTCGTTAGGTTGACAAAGATCAAACTGACCTGGTACAAACTCTTTTCAAAAAGGAATGACCATTCTCAATTAAAATGAAAAATAAGATGGAACATTGTGGTCAATTTGCAAGCACGCACTTTTTCGTGGTGCCAAAAGCCAAGCTTTATGTCAAAAGTTTTACGTAATTTATGGCTAAAACTACTAATTTCTGAGCTATAAATAAGCTAAGAATGATCTCGACTTGATATTTGTTATATTGCAGCAGACTGAAAGCCGGAATACGAATTATGATAATAACGCCGGCGGGCAAAAAATTCGCCTCCGCCACCATAACGCTGTAAAAAAAATGTCGAGTCTATGTTATTTTATCGGCTTTCACTGACAAGCAGATTTTCCGGAATTACGCAAATCGTCCTTGAGCCAAATAGTTCCAGATGACCCATTTATGCAATAAACTATTGAAGAAATCTGGAATTTTTGTGAGGAATGATTTATCTGGAAAATGAAAACAATTTATTCTATAGATCTTTTTATATTGCATTCACCTTGTCTCTCTGGTTGGACTGAATAAATATGATCTACATAATATAGGTATATATTTATTTATTTATTTATTTGCGGGCGACTCTCAAATAGTAAACTCTGCACAAAGCGAACCTCAATTTAAATGGGGTGTCAAAAATAAAAATGTCCTTAATTGTGTTCTGCATAAAAAATTTGAAACCAATTAAAATAAAGATAACACGAAAGTGCATGTATCCAGTTAACACGTACATACCTTTTAGATCATTAGAATCAGCAAACTTAAGCTGAACATTTTGAAGTCAGATTAAATCAAATGTTTGTGTTCATTACGAGAAATTCGGATATTACTCGGTTCTAATCTAATCTAATCCATTCGCAGACGATGGTTTACGTTGTATGTATTTTCGCACTGGACTATTTTAATACATACATGCTTGATGCTTATGGTCGAGCGAGTTTAACCATGCAGTTTTGGATAGTTGATGTCCCATTTCTGTGTGGATCGCAGAATTTTCTTTTGCAGAAGTTTTGTGGCTTGGCTTACAAAATAATTGTTCAATGAGTGAGTCTTGAATTTTTTAGTATGCAAGAGATTAGTACGTCTAATTACAAAAACTGTAAGGTATAACGTTGTATGTGAGTTTATTCGAAGTATTAATTTTCATATAAAATATTATACATATAAAATATTGGCAGTGCTTATGGGTTAACCACAAAAATCGTTAAATGGTCAGCGTTTTATGCAGACTTTGTGAGTGTCCACTTGAGAACTTGTCCTTCCTGGTAAGACGCCGTATTTGAGGGTGGGTTTCTGGGATCTGGGGTATATCCCATCGACTGTATGAGGAATACTAGAAAAGGTGAGACGTCTTGGTATTGCCCAGAATGACCTTCACTGACATCAACTAGTTCAACATTTCCAGTGATTTTGTCTGTGACTTTCATCAAATTTTGATATTCGGAGGCTAAGCGTTGTAGAGTTTCGGAATCTCCGCCTTCAATTTTGAAAACCCATGATGGCAGATTTGGAAATGTAGTTCCGATCCTTTCGTTCAAGTTTGAGATGTCCGAGGTGAAGTATAACCTGGAGAATAAGAAGAATATTTGTATAAGTTATTGACTTCATCGCTGACTGAAGTTGCATGTACATGCATCCAGCACGGAAAGGTACTGGTGGGGGTGGGGCTGGTTGAGACGTGTGTGCGTACACACTCTTCTGTGGAGCCTGGTCAGCCACAGGATTCGGGTGGACAGATTTATTTTAAACCCGACCTGCTGATAATTTTAGTTTAAATCGAATTTCTAGTTGTTCTGATACTTACATGAGCGCTACAGCGATGATCGGCATGATGATTTTGTTTTTTATCGAGGGGATCTGAAATATAATATGCTATTTCGGTTTGTCTGGTTGACTGATTTGTTTCCAAATTTTACTTGTACACTATATTGGTGTCAGGATTCGAACTGATGAATGATCAGTGATACTCATGAGTATTTATATGCCTCGCCGAGACGCAACCAATTTAATACAACCGGATTCAATCCGTTACACCTTACACGCATCATTCACACACATACGCAGTTCACTTTCACTCGAACCGTAGACTCGACCGGTAGTATGATGAGTCACTCAATTAGTCCAAACTTGCCAAATTAACGGGTAATTACATAACATTAAATTATGACGACCTTGCATACTAATAGGGCAGAAAAAACTTGTGTATTTTGACCGGACCACCTGAGTTATTAACAACACTTCATTTCATTGTAATTTCGTATCAATCATTTCCGTCGCCCTCGTTTGCGCTGAGCACTTTAGAGTTTGCACTCGGACGAAATACGCAAATCGATTGTCGGAATTAAATAACACTTTTAATGCTAATAATTTGCAGAATTAATTGGACTAATACTATCTTCCCTAGCGCTAGAATGTACAAATTTAATGTGTGTTATCACAGTCCCTCTCAAACATACTCTGAAAAAGAGGGCATCCTAAATATTGCCATTCTCATGGACATGACACATGACGACGACTCATAGTACAAACTTCATAGTTTCAGTGTACATATGTATTACACATTACAGATCTCTAACCGTTTTCCGGTTTCAAAAATAATTAACACATACACGGTAGGTCGGAGCTAGGGAATGGCTAGGTCTATAAGGTTAAGGTCACAGCTCAAGTAAAAGTATATAGTCCCATTGACACGACTATACTTGACTTGACCTGTGACCTTAACCTTTCACCGCAGAGAAGCATGTCAGTGGAAATAGTTGTTCGTCTCGACAGGTGGAACAACTTTTGTAGGGGTCATTTCTGCGGTTAAGGGGGAACGGCACACCCAATTTTGGCTTGGCGGCCATTGGGAGTTGTTAAGGATAATCGTCTTCAGCCATTTTGTCCAGCAGGTAGAAGTATACCACTGTGCAAAGTTTTTATGGAAGATCTAATTCGGGGTACAATTGAGCAGCAGAAAAGAATTCTTTTCGCACAACAAAGCTGAAAATAATTTCAACTAGAGATGTTCCGAATACCGAATATTTGACCCGTTTTCCATGTGGGGTGTCTATGTAAAGCTGGCCCACGGAGCATTGCATTGGTCGTATGCAAAACGGTTTACCGACAACTACAAAAGAGTCAAAAAAAAATTGACGCGAAGATAGGTCTAGGTAAGTAAATCCTAGTTAAGTCCGACACTCAATGATGAACCAACCGATCACGTTTTTGACGCTTGACGATAATGACTTAAATAAAAACGAATCCAATCCGACATGTACGGAAACTCGACACATGCCACTACTATATACCACCTACAAATCCTCAAATTCACTTTTAATTTCAAATGACAACTCAATTTCCTCGCAGCTCACACTCTACAGTCAAAAATTCAAAATTAGTATTAAATGTTTAAATTCATATCAAAGATACATATATTGAATCCACACGATTATATAAGTTGACCGCAAATAAGATCAATTGAAATAATGGTATCAAGTCAATCAAACTGTATATCTGAACCTGACGAAATTAACGAGGCTGGCAAGCGCAGTTTACGGCGAGAAGATATTCTCCAAGGCTGGAAATATTTAGGAAGGTAAACTGAATACAGTAGATTGACTACCGGATATCCCTTCCAATACATTCAATGATCTCGATTTCATGCTTTCCTTCCCCGAAATATGAAACGTGTAGAATTTGGTTACTATTAGAATTAAAACTCTTAATTCAAATCAAAAATAGTGCATGTATTAATTTGTACTCCGTAAATTTTAAGAACTGACGATTAAATATTACAGATCTCGTCAACAACAGGTGAACAATTTGTTAATAAATTGACGTGTTTTGAGCTGTAAAGTTACAGTTCACGCCCTCTCCATAGATACCCAACTCGACACAGTTTTTACTATTCGGCTGGCCGAATATTTGGTACATCTCAAATTTTAACTATGGTTTTGACTAGGGAACCGATCGGTTCGGTTTTGAGCGGAACCGAACAAAAATATTTTGGTTCTGGAAAACTTGGAGCGGTCGATTGATTGATTGATTGATTATTTATTCAACTGACAAAGATATTACAACATAACAAACATGTTATACATTCCAGCATCAAAACAGCGCTCCCGAACAGAACTGTTCAGTTCGATCTCTGTTACAAACCGAACCGGTGACGACAGTCGAGCATAATCATGCGCCAAAAACTGAAAGAACTTTTGTGACCTCTGTGGCCGATTAGGTCATCGCAGAATGGCGAAACTTGGAGTTCGTGCTCCTCTTGACCTCCTGTCTCGAATCTTTCTACACTTGACGCAAGTCATCGGGTGATCCGACCCGCCCTTTTGTGACCACTGAAGGTCACATAACGCAATACCCCAAATCTGATAACCTATACGGAAGTTAGGAATCCCTAACAACTTCTGTATAGCATTTGTGTCATATGGGCCATGTGACACAAAAACAATAATTCGACTTAGGAAGGGAGCGCGACATTACATTTCCTAGTTTTCGGTTAACCGATCGGTCCTCGCGCCTCGGTTCGTTGAGGTCGTATCCAAACCGAAACCAAACCAAACCTGATGTTTCGGGTCTCAGAAACGACGATCAGAACCGAGTTTATCCAAACAAACCGGAACCCTAGTTTGGAGACCCGGAAGACATACATATCATTGAATTATTTCCATCACTCTTGGAGCCATGCCGCACAATGAAATGTGACAAAATTATCTTGTAACGAAGTTGCTAAACTTTGACGAACACACGATATTTCCGTTTTGAGTTTGAAGCTTATTATGTCTACCTTCAGCTGATATTAAACAATATACACAAACTGAAACATGAAATCCCGTATATTATGATAATATGAGAAATCGTAAAATGTAATGCACTAACAAACCACGCATGGGTTTGAGAAGTTTAACAAACGCTACTGCCTTAGTTGTACTGGTTAGAATTATTATTATTAATGTGTTAAAGTTCATGCGTGCATAAAATAATCAAGCACGTACGTACCGTATAACAATAGAATTTTCTGGTATACAGGAAACAAAATATAACAGTGCAGGAAAGTCGTAGCCACTCATTTATTCACGCACTCTAATCAGTGGCGAGTCTAGGACTTTTTGCCACGTAGGCACAAATATATTTTATACGCGAAGTGCTTTTTACAAAGTATTTTTCAAATTCAAATTCTGTATTATTCAAAGCATTTAAGGATACTACAGTTTATTTGAGAAATTAGGTTAAAAAGTGACCACTTTGCCCGGATTTTTGGTATGTTGGTTGTAAATTAATCTATAAAATTAATAATCGGCCCGAAGGGCAGAAAAAATTTTGAGTTTCTTTGGGAAAATAGGGTGAAAAGTGAACAATTCACCAGCATTTTTGGCGTTAAAGTTGTATATTAAACTACAAACTTGAGAATCGGCCCGAAGGGCCGAGATTTTTTGGAGATGTCCTTTCATCTAGTGTATAGGCACAAGATTACACGTAGGCACGGGCCTACTTGTGCCTGTTCCTAGACTCGCCACTGACTCTAATAATGCAAAAATTGCTGCTATGGTTAGGTAAGTTCCAGTCAATCCATGTTTATTTTCGGATCTATATAGGCAATGGAATAATGGACTTTTTTCCACCTTATTTCACTCGTTTTGTTTCAAAATTGATTGAAACGATTGTATATTTTTAAGAAACATTTGATCGGCAGTATTTGGAAACACGTTACTACAAAATTAATATTACCTATGAATAGTTGATGAAGTGCGCAAAAATTTGTTATAAAGTCTGCCTCCGCTAACCTAATGACAGCATGTTCATTAACGTCAATGATTTTGACGAGATTCTAAATTATTTGACAAATTACTGAGCGGCTCATCTAAACAACCTCTGAAATGTCCCAAAAATTGTAATGATATGGCGAATACTAAGACTAAGACTAAAAGACTGCAAATATATTTCTCCTGAAAATACAATATTTAGACTGCAACATAAGAATGCATTTAGAAACTCAACCAGTTAATTTTCTGTCCTATACAGAATTACAGGTATAAATGTATATCGTTGGTAAATAATTAACAAGGTCGGTATTTCCTCTTTTCCGGCTGATAAATGCAATGCTGTGTTGATGTTCGAATAGACTTTACCTTTTTTATTTTACTTTACGTTCCGTTGTGTGCACTTTATAAACTTATCACTTTCAGCTTCAGCCGCAGCAAAATTAGAATTACAGTCCTGATTAGGTACAGGTACGTAATGTGGGGCTTATGGGACGTAAACCCACGCAGGAACTTAACTTCAAACTTTGTGCATTACAAGCATGTGAAAGCATGGGATTGTTCAGTTCAAGTTTTGACTTGACAGCGCAAACACTAAAACCAGTTACTAGTGGTCGCCAGAGCCGAAGCTACGAGTGTGCGACTGCGGGCATCCGCACAAGGGCGCGAGCTGATGGGGGCGCAAAAAAATAGGAAATATTAATATAATTTTGCATCATTAATACATCAATGCTTCTTTGTATAAGTGTACGCCTTCTGTAATAGTGGCGTAGATTTGTTTCTGGATTTGAAATTCGAAACACAATATTTCTTAACATTCCTACCCTTCCTATCTTTGAACATTCAAAATTCAGTTCCGTTTACTAATAAATTAAGTAGTAGTCAAGGGTGTAAAGGAGGGAATATAAAAAACCAAGGAAATTGAAATCGTGAAGATGGTGCCTCAAAATTGACAAACTTCTTCAGAAAGCTGATCATGATCCAAGGTAATAAAATTCCTTCCATTCGCAGCCGACATAGTCTCAATCTCGTCGGAAGAAACGCAGACGAGTATTCATTGATTGCCAAGAAATACCTTGCAGTGATCTAGCGCTCCGCACGAATCCGGTTTCGTTCGTATGCGGATTCGCGAATCTCGAATCCGGATTCGGATTCTAGCGGAGCATTACATTGATCCAAGTATACTACGATCCGTTTTGCCAGCACGATGGGAAACACTAAAATCTTTCATGGCCGTGCCGTAGTCCCAAAAACATTAGACCTGATGGTCAGAAGTCAGAACCCTTCGACTCGGTAAAGCCGCTTATGGAACATTATGACAGAATCCTAAACTGGTTCCTTTTTATCGAAAACGGCCCAAGCATGTTCCTACTCCTACAGACAGGGTTACTTCCTATTCCCCAAGTAATTTATTAGTTCTTCACAGATTTAAGCATAATTCAAACACAAAATAAGGAGTGAAAAATAAATTGCATTACAAAAATTCGGATAAAACTGTGGGCGAAATAAATTATTATAAGTATAGGGGCGTTTTTTTTTCGTGTGCACAAGGGCGCAAAAATCCTAGCTTCGGCTCTGGTGGTCGCAATAAAAATACTGACTAATGTCAATGTCAATGTGAATTAACCTTTGAACTCATGACATATACAAGTTACTGGAAAAACATTGAAAACTTATTGCAATTTAAATTTGGCTGAAATAACCTGAGTTTCAAAACGTAAACTTTACGGAACGTAACAATCCGGAAGTTTTCCAGTTAAAGTTATTTAAGTTGGAGTAGAGGTATACAACATGCCGGAAAAAATTGAGAATTTGACGCGGTGGCTGAGTTCGTCGGAAAATCCTAACGTCTTCGGACTATGTCGGGATCGAAGGTGAGCAGTACATTCAAAATTGCTGGTAGCTAAGTTGGTGGCGGGATCATTTAAATGTCTTGCACTGGTACTGGTACCAGGTTGTTGTTCTTCTTCTTGTCTCTCCATTCTTATATTTTGCGCTGCAATATTAGGTGTTAGGACCAGGGACATCGTAAACAAATTCGGGTCGATGATGATATTAGGTTCACCGATAGGTGGCGGTGCCTTTTGATTTGTGGATCCGCCAGGTGACGTCGAAGTAAAAAATCTGTTAGGTTGCAGTTGCGGAAATGGAAAGTAGTCAGACATTGAGCAAAGAACAGGCGTCCGAGTCTTTTCTACAGACATTTTGATAAGTTTGAGAAGATTTGGAAAATCATCGAACGGCCCAAGTTCAGGTGTAAATGAGAAACAATCGATTGAGTCGATGAGGATTAGGGATAAGTTCGGTTCTGTTAAGAGCATTGTGTCCAGTGAACATTCTGGCCCAAATGCGGACAGGAAGTGAGCGGGGGTGAAACATCGCACGTGACTTATTCGGTTTACATAAGTTAAGAATTTCTGATGAGATCGCAATTTCAAGTCTTCGTCAGTGGAGTCGTCCAGATTTATGATTACTTCTGGGTCGAAATAAGACAGGATTGATTTCAAGTTCCGAAAACTGAAGTGTTGGTTAGTGTCGAAGAGTACGACTGTCTTCTCCGGGTAGACGAGGAGAAGTCTTTAAAAAATAGGAAAATAAGTTAAATTATGTATCGCTATATTGTTTTAGCCGAAATACGGTCGCTCGGTGTTGACTTTTGGCATTCAAAAAATGTGGCTATATTTTACACAGAAGTATGTGCCAGCCAAAGTCGTATATTCTCAAACAAAATGCTAAGCTGACCTAGCAGACCTAGCTACTCCATGCATGGTGCGTTAACAGTAGGAATTCTCTAAGATCAAAATATACCCAATGCGTCGGATTGTCATTGATACACAAAGGAATAACTTGAAACAACTGAATGTTCTACAAATTAGCTTCACCTTATTTGTTTCCAATATCAAAACATATTTTCCAGCCGAAGACGCATACTCTGTTTTCGTACTCATAATACGATGTCCCGCACAATATAATATTTCCGCCGATGTGAGCTAGAGGTCCAGAATTGGTAAGCTTCTTTCAGACAAATTACATCGAAGTGCGAACACGTAAACACTATACTACATATACACTATATATACACTATGGATAATTTTGTTTTTATGAACATTTTGCTTGGAGGCAAGATTTGTGGTTATTACGTTGTAATTTGCTAAAAGTCCGGGTTTACGCAAAGAACATCGTATCAAGTTAAAGTCCAGATTAATGTAAACAAATGTGCACTTTTGTAGTGCGTGAGATTATTATTTTTCATAAAACTTACCTGGCAAGTAAATACGTCATAAGAAAGGTTTTCCCACTTCCACTTGGTCCACGAATCTCCACAACAGAGCCTGGACGAATGCCTTGGAAAATATAGAAAATGTTGCTTCATTATTTGTCATATTTGCTTTCATGTCTAACATAATTGCAAACTACAAATGGGATAAAGGTACGGTGCAGATTTGATACTTGGTAGGTCTAATCTCATCAGACAGATCATAGTACAAAAAAATTACCAGGATTCGCAGAGTCGTAAGTTTAACATGAGACATTACAAAAATGGCTGTCGCCTTATCTGTGTGTCGTGGGGTCCAAGAGTACAAATACAAACAATACACAATTGAGTGCAGTTTAATACCCGTAAAAGAAATGGTTACGCTAATTTTTGCTTTAGCTTATCATAATTCAAGGTTAAGACAAACTGTTGGAACCATTACGAGAGGTACTATGCAAATAACATGTTACGTTGTACAAGTTGTTGCATTGGGTCTGACGAAACTAAAATAGCATTCTCAAAAACTCGCTAATCATGATTTCGTAATATGAGCGAGCAGCACATAACAATGGCAGAAAATGAGTGCAAAAAGTTAGTGTCTCGGTCTTCGCTATTGCTTGCTATGTGATTGTGATTCAAGTTCCAAGACTTCTACATTCGAATCGCAATCGTTCGCTTGTTTTTAGCAAGAACCCCTAAACAGTAAAAATAATTATATGTCGTATTTTTGGAGGTGGGAAGTTCTGGTGGGGCTGAGCGATACTTGCTTCTCCTGTAGTTGCAAATATATATTTTTAATTTGTTCCTGGAACAATTTCTTGAGAAAATATAATCGCCGCCGTTTCTAATGAATAAATAATATAAATGCTCGTCAAAATCTGGGAACACTCGCCGGCATAGCATTTTGTATTTGTGGTACTGGTGTTAAAAGTTGCGACGTCGTAAAGTCTATTTGGGCTGGACAAACTGTCCATACTTCCTGTTAAATTATGGACAGGGAAACCATTCTCGGTGTAAAAACTCGAATCTGACCGAAACCTTCACGATCAGCAATATTTCAAGTAACTTTCACCAATATGAAGGCTTAGTTGGTACTTAGGTAGGATAGGAAGGTCGTAATGGTCAAAAATATCCAGCACTGAATGAGGACTTTTATCTTGTTAGCTAATAAATCAAATTTTTGCTCGGAATGCATGATAAAGGGACCTCGGGTTTGTTTTTGAACACAATAATTTTTACATGGAAATTGGCTTCCTTGTGAGATTCAAGGCACTTTACCATTACGTGTCCTTTGAATGTCCAATTACATTTCTCAACGTAATTTTACGCGTTGGCCGAGTTATATTCTGGGAAATCCTAGAAATACATTTCACGTCGGTCTGGTTCACAACACTTACCTTTTCTAATTCGGAGGAACCTTCAAGTTTCATTCATTCAATTCAAGGTTGTCTCGTAAGTTTCGTTGTGTTTGTGCAACAATAGAAAATGACATTGTAAAGAAACTCAAACTTTCATGCTATTATTTGCATGTCCTAACTTAGATAAGACATACCTGATGGGAAAATCCTAGCATCAAGGTCTAGCGTTGTCATTCTTCGGATTGGCTGAAGAGATTCCAGTTCAAAACCAAGCATCGTCGGAGGTTTTCCAGTCCCAGGGCCACGTGACCCTTTAATAGGACCAGAAGCAGACGCTGACGTATTCGCCATTGTTTCCGCTGTTAGTTTTAGCGTCTTCTATTAAATTAAATTTACACTTTACTTTATTAGCGGACCACCAGAAGACTAGTTATAGTAAGTTTCACAATTCATCCCACGCTTTCTTCTTCTCAGAGTAAACAATTACAACCTACAAACAACAAAATCTGCTCAAAGCAAAGCGGTGAATGTCGACCTGAAGCAAGAATCATAAAATTACAATATTGATAAGTTCATCCGTTTGTGTTGGCGACTAATGGCGGTGACTTTTACGTATTTCCTGACCTCGACCCTAAATACAAATCAAACATTAGGGCGCATCACAAGACATACCTTTTAATAGTTTTTTATTTAATGAGTGTTTGGTATGACTGACTCACACTACACTTTAATTTATGAGACATGATACATAATGCATGAAAACCGTTAATCACTGTCCGAAGGATGCCAGAAAGCCATAATAACCCATTTTAACGAATTTTAACTCGTAATTTCATAAAGGAATGATTAATGGCAGGATGTGTAACCGTGAGAATCTAAACGGATCAAAACGGAAGCGCATGACCGTTGGAAATTACTGTGCATCGGTTGAAATATATAGCGCGATTGAGGTCAGCGCCTTGTAATTGCGCTGTAGATTGGAGGATTGGACGGACCCTCATTTAATACACATTGCAAACTAACCTGTAGTAGTTCTTCGGAAACCAATGTTTGACCGATTACCTTACTTACAGTGAATATCAATTTAAACTGGTAATTTTATTTTTTGAAAATTAGATGAATGCATGATTCATTTGCGAGACATGTTATGAGTAATATATGAATTTCAACAACGATCAATTTCCAGTCTATATATCAAGCGTAATGTCTGTGACTAAGTATATCGGTTGCATACAGATGAGTTAATTTGCACTTGAATATTGAACTTGTATCAGCGTCGCGTCGTGAGCTTACCTACCTTGAGTAATTGACATTTGCAAAGTAAAACCGACGGACTCAACATCCAGTGATTGTCGTGATTTATCTTCTATTTTGTTGTTTAAGTTCAACGACAACACGTGAATCCACTAATCAGTAACCCGCTCATTGTTCAGATTAGTCACTCGCAGACGATAATAATATGGGGTCCAATCAATGTGGCATAGCACACCGAACATTTTCTGCATAAAGCTCTATTAGTCTTACTATTTTGCAATTGATGTCGATTAATCAGTAATTACGAAAGAGTTATTTTAGAAAAAAGGAATATACAATTTGCGGGAGAATGACGCAAAGATTTATCTTCAATCCAAGAACGGTATAAGCAGCCCTGAAAGACATTATTGACGATGATGAAATCTTTCGATGTCGATATTTTCTCTGTGACTAATTTGAGCTCTGAAGCATATATGGATGTTTGACCATGCCGCAACGGCCAATGTCAATTAATGAGACTTTTCAAACGACTTACTATTTGCAATTATTATTCAAATCTACTACGGAAACATTAAAAGTTTCAGGAAATATGTAGTGCTATTTAGCTTCTTTTAAGAGACTGGGTTTCATTTTCATTCAACTCCAATAGTTGTCGTTATGGTCGACCCATGCAAGAAAGACGCAGAAACAGAACAGCGAATGTACCCCCCAGTATAGTAATAGTAAATGGTCAAGTAATTATGATGAGATAGTGAGAAAAACGAATAATAATTCAATTCGTCCATTTAAGAAGTATC
>JAQFYE010000547.1:0-33698 GCA_034694305.1 Protaphorura glebata
GGAAGTTGTGGCTCAAAGAAACGTCGTCGCTCCGGGTCCAAAAAGGCTTCTGGGAAAAGGCGCAGGTCATCCAAGAAAGGTAGTTCTTGTGGACCAAAGAAACGCAAATCTTCCAGGAAATCCAAGAAGTCTTCTTGTGGCCCGTCCAAGAAACGTCGGTCTTCTAGGAAATCCAAGAAGTCTTCTTGTGGCCCGTCCAAGAAACGTCGGTCTTCCAGGAAATCCAAGAAGTCTTCTTGTGGACCATCCAAGAACCGTCGGTCTTCCAGGAAATCCAAGAAGTCTTCTTGTGGACCGTCCAAGAAACGTCGGTTTTCCAGGAAATCCAAGAAGTCTTCTTGTGGACCATCCAACAAACGTCGGTCTTCCAGGAAATCCAAGAAGTCTTCTTGTGGACCATCCAAGAAACGTCGGTCGTCCAGGAAATCCAAGAAGTCTTCTTGTGGACCATCCAAGAAACGTCGGTCGTCCAGGAAATCCAAGAAGTCATCTTGTGGAGAGTCTAAGCCGAAACGTCGGGCTTCCCGGAAGAAGCGTTCTGCTGGAAAATGTTGAACTTCGACCTAAATCTACGTCACTCAACCAATCAACCAATAAATTACTCAAACAACAAAATACAATACATTTGATCCCCCTTTTCCCCTCCCCACAACCCAATATACTAAAAATCGTTGAAAGTAATATGAAAGTGAATATGCCTTGAAATTTACTTCAAGAATAATTTTGAAACTATTTGTGCGTGTCAATAAAAATCAACTTCTAACTATTTATTCGTCTCATTGTCATCCTAATATTTAATCAGTTTAGTTTATCCAATTGTACAATACTTTTCAAAAGGTTTCCAGAATTTTTATAAACAGATAACTTGTTCTTTACAGATAACTTAGAGAACTAATTTCGGAATAAAGCCTTTACCTGTATTTCACAATACGTTTGACCCGTCCTTTGTTTTCATTAATTAATCTTGTCGTCGGTAGAAATTCCAGCCAACGGCAATTCTGCCGTCGGCCCTAGACAAAGGTAGTTCAACTACGTAATGTGTAAATCTTACCTGACATACCAGCATAGAGCCTGAAGTATCAAAATTCCACCAATGCGAAGTAGGCAACCTGTACCACTATTAGAATATTTAGAAGCCAAATGGAAATGGTGCGGGGACTAAAATTTTAAAAGTCACCAATACCGCCAAAGACCTTAACCGCAGTAATGACAATAATTCTATATTAAAATCTTGAACTGGTAAATTACAGTTTTCTTGGAATTGGAACGTATAGATAAAGATCTGTGACTACAGGGATTTTTCCTCTGAAATTGACGGACTTTCACAACATAAATATAAGGTCCGCTCCACTTGCACGCAAACGCAACCACAACCCCTTAATTGTCCACCACTAATGGAAATCTCTGGTTCATACGATAAACCCGTAATTTTCTTCTAAGAGGGTAAGTCATCTTCAATCAGGTAATTGGGATGCATTTGGGGCTAGTCATTTTGCCTCAATTTCCACATTTGCGGAATTATAGTAATTCGTCAGAAGAGAGGCACCACTTGGCTCCAGTTATGTACAGTTAGTCTAGGTATTCGACGAAGGTTCAAAAAGTTAACAGTTACGGTGAAACCTGCTTCAGGTGACCGAATAATGGGGAGACAAATGTCCTTTTCTACAGCATACTCTCATATGAACACAATTACTTGTCGAAATATCTGATAATACTCCAGTTAGGTTTTTTCTTCCTATGTAACCGAAAAAGGGAAAGTGACAGCCTTAAGAAAAATTGATTGTGCGAATAATATGCAAACGCACGCAAATTTCTATGGGGTATAGAGCAAAAGCAAATGCAATGGAATGAGTGAAGTAAACAAATTACCTACTCGATTCTATTGTACTCTATGAGATTCGGTCCTTTGAGAGCACTCACTAGGAGACCACAGAAATTCGGCGTCTGACTGAGACCTAGCCATAATTACGTCTGTTATTTGACCTCCCGTGGCACGCTGTCACGCACAGACCGACCTAGCCCGTCATATTTCGGTGAAGATCAAATATGGAACTCTGAAGTTCATAATCCGCCCACGTCATGCCGAATGCCAATAGTTGTTCCTATGAAAACATTTCACCATCACTAGTGCGTGCGCCATATTGATCGTAATGATTAATTTAAGTATATTTGATGTGAATCTCTCAAGTAAATTCTGTTCTGAATTTTATAAATATTTGTACGGGATAACTGCGCTAATTAACCCTCACTGAATTTAACTCTACAACTACCGTTCAACGATCTGTAGCAAGTTTACTATTTCTTGTTGACAGAAAGAAGCTGCAATGGCGTCTCCACAAAACGACCTTTTCCTTTGACCTTAGGGTAAAATTCTGTGGAGCAAACTTTTTTGTTTTGGTGTCAGTCATATTGAGTTAGAAGACTGTAAACATTGTCTGGAGAGCACTACTTGCATTTAAAATAAATAATAATATATGGTTGTAGTCTATTCGCTCTAGTCAGTGGGTATAATTTATGAGGGGAAGTGACAGTGGGAAAAGTGGTTTAGTAGGAACAGAAGACACACACTCATCTCCAGCTGAGAAATCATTCATAAATCAGTCCTAGGACCAAGGCAACGTTTCACTTCGTGGGTCTTCTTCAACTTTGTTCTATTCTTCGCAACACAACACTTTTCTGCTCTTCATACTCCATTTAATAAATCATCCCATTAATTCCGAAAGACTTGGTCAGAAATATAAAAAATATTGAAATATTCTCATTAAGTGTTACTCACCGTAAGCTATAGTCAAACGTACTTATTTTTTGTTAGAAGTTGGTGTCTGCTTCTCATTTGGCCTGTGGAAGGTACTCTTAGACCAGTAGGTAAAAAAATCCATATAAGAAAATCTTGTCACTTACAATACACGGCAAAACCATAAGCACGTCAAAACCGATATGATATTTTCGAAAGTATTTTTAAGCATTGGTATTGGTATTGATGTTTTACATTTTCTCATTTTAGAGGAATCGGAATACATAATTCCGAACAATCTAATTGTGCTATTGTGATCCATTTTAGTATCCTCCCATAGAATAATTTTCTGAACTCCGCTTGAACGAATCAATCGATCGATTTTTGAATGTCTTATGTGAGTCTGTTTTTAAGTACAAGACGATTTTAGGCAGTACACTCATTATTAAGTCGGTTATTTCACGTATGATTTTAACAATTTCCAACTCTCTGCTAAATTTTTGCATTGTTTATTTAATTGTGTTGAAGGATTTTACAGTGTACAAATTCTTAATAATACTGTTCATTTCTCCAGACTAAACTGTAAAATTTTCCACAAATAATATGCACTTTTGTTATTTTCCTGGATTCGTATTTAATACTTTCGATCGGAAAAAAATCGACAGTGCCCTGGGTCCAAAAAAGTTTAGTTATTTCTGAACGACATGACCCACGCGAAATAGAAACTGTGAATCCGGTCCAAAATTCTTGGAATTGCAATATTTATAATATTTTATACTCCAGTTCAAAACGGGTTTCATCTAGGCCAAAGAATTTCTAAGTTTACACCGTAACCTGGATATGAATAGATCAAGGGAAAATAGTACCATGAAACTTCAATACCACTAAACATTGTTTAACGCTTATGACTTTGGAACAATCGCCAAAGATGTCTTCCGAAAATGTTCAATGTGACCATTGAGAATAAATATTTACAGTTTTTTTAAATTTAAACATTTCACTCGTCTGGTAACGATGGATTGACAGTTAGTCATACACGAAAGGATTGCATTGCAAATTATTTTTTATTATTTACGAATAAAAGTAAGGTGGCTAACCAGTCAAAATTCAAAGAAGCTTCTAAGATCTAAAAGGGGATATGCGATATACGATAGTTCGTGGGTGTTTAGTATTGATAAAGTGCGAAGTGACTCTAGAGACACATCTCAACTGCTCATAAACATAGAACGACTCATACGAGATATTTTCCACATACTCCTTAATAGTCATTCTGTCCCTGTAGTTATAGCTATATGTTGCAACCCACATTTCTTTAACGTGTTCAGGACATTATGGCATATTGATTTTCTTCACGTTGCTCCAACTTGATATTTATTACTTATTTGTTAGGCCGGTAAGTTCTACTTCATTTTGAAATATTATGAGATTTCTTTTACTGTAACGTGGTCTTGAAATTTAAGGTAAACGAACTTAATTACGTTTATGTGAATACATTTCCAGACATACAGGTTAATAGCAACTCCAATAATCTTTTAGGATAATCCGATTTTGAGGATTTCGCTCATTCTAAAAATTTCGGTACAATTTTTAAGCATCTTGACCTTGCGTTTGGAGAAACCTGGCAAAAGTTAACCCGCAAAGTGTCAAAAAGACACATTGACTGCAACAGTTTTGCTGACAGGCCAAAGGTCTCTCGTCTGTACATTTGTTCGTAATAAATTTGTCACGGACTCATTTCTCCATCAACCCCGAGAAAGAAGTGAAGTCAAAGTCTCTTAACATCCATTCATTCAACTTTCCATCTGTCTTTCACTAATCACATCTTACGAGCCCTTAAACAGACTAACAGCCTATGTACTGACTCGCCTACCCCGGAGTTGTATGTATTTGTTTCACTACTTGGTTCTTATTCACTTAAATCGTTAGTGCCATTACTGAAAAGATACTCCTAAAAATCTACTGCATGCTGCAATACGAGTAAAAGTAGCTCGTTGACGACAAAATCTGAAATGAATGTTTATAAAACTAAAGTACTTTGTGTGGGGGCTTCAAGGTACAGATTTAATGTGTGTGTTAGAGTAGGAATATTTTACGGCCGCCACACATTCTCAGTACAGTGATTGACTTTATGGTGACACTGACAGGAAATTTCGAGGCGCTGTATTACTGTTAGCTTTGACTTGGGAATAAAATCTACTATTAGGTTCAGGGTGATACGTTCATAATGTCAGACGACGACGACTACGGATTCGCATAATTTCAAATCAGCTCTCTTAGGAAATGTGACGTCTAACTAACGTAAGGGATATAAGAAACACACGATGAGCACAATTGCAAAATACATCAATTTGAGTTCAGCAGACGTTTTATGAGTTGATTCACTTAATTTATGTAAACATTTCTGTAATCTGCTTACAATAAGGTTTTAAATGTTTAGCTCTACAAATTGAAATGACGTAATATATAGTATTTAGGGGGGTCAAAATGTTAGTCAGTAATTTCTGAAGTGCTTGCTATGTATAATCCAAAAGGAGGCAGGACTCTTTGCATTTAAACAAAATTTCGATACAATTTTTAAAATATATACTAGACTCAATAATAATTCCAAGATATTGTTACAAGCGCGTGGATAATAATAATTTCCAAATCTTTGTTTACATAAGTCTTCTCGCTCTGTAAGAATTGCTTATCATTCATATTAATTTTAACTCCGCTTTCAATTAACTAAGTTTCATCTCTTGCATATAGTTCTTCAGAAGTTAACGAGATCCGTGTTGTCCGTTAAAAAAGTAAAAACTGTTCGATTAATTTTTAAATTAAATCCAACTTTAGTAGCAAATTATTGTTGTAATAACTCTTGGACTTTCAGCTCGCCCAACAAGGCTGTCCTTGAATTTACACCTAGTTTTGCTTCCAATTCCTGTGACCTCGATTTAGAATAATAGAGCATGACTTCTTGCTGGGCTTGAAATGCCTTCAAAGTGAAAATCAGTTCGTTGTTTCATACTGGTACAGGCAGCAATACTTGCTTTAATATGACGAGGGTTCGATCTCTCGGGGATACAATGTACAGCGGTTGCTTAAAGATGAAGGCCTACCCCAAAATAAAGGAGATGATAATATGTATAGGTAGTGATAGTGATAAACTGCACCTTGACAGTGATATTATTTTCAATAGTAAACGTCTCGTACATAATTTGCTTTACTCATTAATATACCAATCTGATTCTAAAGATGAGTAACGCAGGACAGACTAGTGCTGATAATTACGTATTATCCAGATAAAATAAAATTTAATGTATGAAATGATTCGTCACGTTATTACTATTTTTTGCTGCAAGTAGTCATTCTCAAGTCACAATTGCTTGATGCTAACCAGAGTAAATTGTGTAGTAGTAGTAGGGCTGCTCTGCAGCTGCTGGTTGAGTATCAATGTCACGAAAATTCCAATGAGGAAATACATTTGTATTTCATAATTTACTTGAGTGCCAAAGTAGAAAGTGATTAAATTGAAATAAATTGTTTCCAAATCATTAGTATTAATGTGTATGAGCTCTGGACAATTATATTGAGTTTTGTGAGACTGATACGACCTTCTTCGGCCACCACAGACAGAAGGAATCAACCAAGCTGTTGTAGAATGTTGACCGGACCAAAAGTTCAAAGAGAACGACAATCGTTTGGTGAAAAATACAATTAGTTACTAGTTGGGTTGTATGGACATTTTTTTAAAAAGTTGTTAACAATAAATAAGATAAGTACGGTTGGAAGGATAACATAAACCACCCAACCCAAATCCATTTTAGTCCTTGGAGTCTTCAGTGAGTTCCTCGTGAAAGGAAAATCAGTTAAGAGTCAGTGCTTTGAGCACAAGCGATTAATCAGGATTGATTGGCATTGGGTGACATGGGAGTGATAAATGAAGGGCGGCTCGTGTGCTCAACTGCCACAGAAACACCCAAATCATTCACAAGAGAACCAAAAAGCCCTGCAACTCCAAATGGGCTCAAAACTCCTTCTTTCCACTTGAGCAACAAAAACAAAAATCAGGCCAGATCACACAACGAATCCAATTCCAGAAGGGAAATACCGGAATTGATAATATCAGAAATCCTTTGGACAATTGTGAAATTCCGATTCTGCAAAAGTACCTGGTAAAGAAAATCATTGCAGTGTCGTACATTCAGTGTGACCGAACGTAATACTTGTGTCGTCCAACCTCAGTGGTGCATTATCACTCAAAAAGTAATATTGTTTCTTTAAATACAATTTGATGATACCGCTTTTCAGTAATCACGTGTCTTGGAAATCTAGCTCCAAAATGAAATATAAACAATTCAGAGTCAAGATAAACAATTATAATTCAGAGCCGATTCATACAAAAAAAATTCTTAATTGTTGACGGTCAAAGAAAAATAGATAGTTTTGTTTAAGGATCTCGCGCGTCATTCACGAATACCGGAAATCCGGGATTAAAAAAGAAAAAATAGATGTTTATATAGAACTCTGTTCAATGTCCCACCAGAAATACTGTTTTGCGACAAAAATTCAACATTTGGAAGTTGATGATTTGGCAAAGATAATTGAAAATTATTACTCTATGATGATTTGAAGGAATTAAACTTGGACTCATTTATTTATCTTTGAATTTTTTGTTATAGCTGTTAGTGGGATTACCACCCTAGGAATATCCCGCATAGCTATTTTGGTGACATTTCATTATTCTGGACTCTTTTTAACCAGTACTTTTTCAGTTGTAACAGAAAGCCAACGACAGTAGCTGTACTGCAGTTTTGGAATGCCGTAAGTTTGGTGTGGACACTCATCGCACCGCGGACCACAGCTGCCAAGTAATCATTCAGTGAAATGTCCAGTTCGGACAGACGGGAGAAGATTGGTCTACAGTAAAGACTTACACGAATCCATGATTGAATATGTTTGCTCACACCGTGAGAATAGAATTATTGAGCTAATCATCATTCATTAGACGTCCAGGAAATGATTCCTCATTTTCTGACAACCGCAAATCAATGGTCATTCATCATACATGACATGTTTGCTGAGCGATTTCTTCGGGCTGGCCATTGTTGGCCAATTTACCTCAATGCCCGGAACTCAGGAGACACTACGACGCGACGTACGGAAACGGAATTCTAACGGAAAAAGTTGATACCTGGTTTAGAAACGTTTTCAAAATGTTAAATTATTGAATTATGCGGAGTCGATTGCCTTGGATTGGTATTACAAATTCTATTGCATAGAGTTGATTATCAATTCTACTATAAAAGCTCCCATTGTACAAATTATTATCTGGAAATGTTTGTGGTAGTATAGTACTTATAGTTCCACAGGTCTGAGTCACTACCAGCGCCCAAATATTTATTGCATTCGTTAGAATTTTTAAAAATTTCAAATATAAGTTCAAGCTGCTGGTCAATCAATTCAGTATTTAGAACATCAGACAATATATCCATCAAACTGTACGTGTATAAATGGAATTATCGAAGCAACCCAAAATCGAATAGAATTGAATTGCTTTACATTTTTCTTTATGGTCCAGTAGACTCTTGAAACGATTCAACCGATGAATTTACGGTTTTATTCCTGGTTCGGATGAATAAACTCCTTTCATCTCATTATGTAAATCTTTACAAATTCGATCAGGTAAATGTCTGGCGTAGCCTGCCAATTATGCTAGAGTATACTCAGATATTCTATATATGATCTGCCTAACTCATAATCCGACTTGTAATTCAAAAAGAAGGAGAAAATGAATTTTAAAATTATTTAGTTTCCTAATTGCCATCAAGGACAGAATAAGTTGTAAGATTTCGCTAAGTTTTAAAGAAATCGTAAATGTATAAATAAAGTTCAGTCTTATCTTACCGTACGTTCAGAAATAATGTGCCGGATGTTTCCCGTCAGTCATCAACTCGTCAGAAAATTAATTAGACAATGTTCCTGGACGGTATACATGGCCCTGGAAATTTAATTCAATGAAGCAATGCCAATGATTAATAGTACTTTTCCTGCTTTGATATCAGTTCAAGTGTAATAAAGCGTTCTCGGTGAAGAAACAGCCCTTCCAAAAAATAACATACGCGTTTGCTGATAATGAATGGCGAAATATTAATTTTGTGAATAGGGGGCGGGTTGGCTTTCCATTTGTTCTAGGATTGTAGTAAAAAAAATTCCACGAGAGAGAAAGCGCTCTAAACTACGACTACACCACGTCTGCTTGAAGGATCAAACCCTGAAGAGAGGGCTGTGTCTACAACTACACACAACTACGAAGAGTGATTCTATTCACCCTTTCCTTAACCACTTTTTGAATTATTTTTCAAGTTCTTGGGTAACAAATGTCCTTCTTCCTGCTTCCATTCTTCTCGTCGTTCGTCGCCGTCGTCAATGATCTTTCAACTTGACTCTTGAACGAACATCAAGTTCCACACATCCTGACATCCGACCCCCACATCACATCACCAGCCAACATCCAACAGCGTATCCGTGTAGAAAGTTAATTTATCACCGAGCAAGTTGGGTCCATTCATCATGGGTGTCGAGTATAGACATTATATCTCTCTAAGAAGTTCCTCAGGAGCCTCTATGTCATCTGTCCAATCCTCCACCTCATTCATCTCCGCTCACGATCAGTTCAACCACCACTGCCAACACGTATTATACGGAACGAAGACAACCTCTTCACTTCATCCCTAGTCCTATGGACTATGTACTACAATTCTTAATGTCCTAATGTCCTATGTCTTCTGTGCAAAAAAGAAAGAGACCCGGGTAACTTTGAGACAAATCCGAAATACCCGACTCCTCGAGTCGTCCCGAGAACCCCCCTAAAAAATAGAACAGAGTTCAGTGGAGTTGAGTAATGTAAGTAAGTGTGATAAAGTTAAACAAGAGCAGATTGCAGCTGCTCAGTCGGGGGGTTTTGAGTGTTGAAAAACCCGAAAACCCGGGTAACTTCCCTTACATGTGGACTTTTACTTTTCAGACTTGAGGATGATCCAAGGAAGAGAAGATCACATCACGAACAGGGACACAAGATCTCACTCACACTTACTTTGGATACCAAAATATAACACAAACAGAATTAGTCTTAGGTCAAAGTATATACATAGTGACTAGTAGTCAAAAGTTGTTACGATTTGTGGTGAAGTCAATAGTCACTCAACACCAGGCCATCGTCATCGTCATCCGAGCGCGTAATTCCTTCATCTATGTGTCAGAAGTCAACAGTTGACTAGCTTGTTGTTTTTGACTCCTTTGGACCTTAAACGATCTCTCAACAAGAAATCCGTACGTCGAATCCAATACATTCAGACTTTGTTTTCTTACACATTTCAAATATTTCAAGGCAGAATGTAAGTACTCAAGTTTAACCGGCTTAAAAATTGCAGCAGTTGTTGTAGTGGCGCCGTCATACACACTCAGTAAAAAAACTGATTGAATTTTTACTTGAATCAGCACATTTTATTTAGCAAGTGATAAACAAATGTGGCAATGACAAATACACTGATTACAATTGAGACAATTAATTGACCGGACCTTGACCGTGAAAACTCAGGACAGTGCAGTGAAGATTTCTGTAAGTGAATCACAGTGGAAATTGCAGATTCGATTTAATTTGTTCAGACAGCTGAAAAATCCTCTACAATTTTATGTGCAAGACAGGACATAAAAAAAAACTCATTATCCTTTCAGCCTATGTAAGGAGTTTTCGCTGCCGTTGTATGGGCAGATTATTGGTCATAAATTTATGTAGTACATGACAAGCAGAAGCGATGGAAGCAAATAATAATATCCCCCTTAATGGTGTGGCCGGCGTGAGTGAATAATTAAATTGAGAAGACAAACTGGCCTAAGAGTTAAGTAGTCGTACATTTATGATGAGTAAAAAATTCTGAGCATTACGCTCACGTTATGCCTTCCTCAAGTCAGTAAAAATTTATCTTCATAGTGCAGTATATCATCGGCGGTGACTGTGCCGTGGGAATAGTGAGAAAGTGATTTATCCACATAATAATTTATACTCACGTACATTTCATTACTTTACCTTACATTTTTTCCATTATTGATGATAAGGAAAAATGAACATTAAGGAGTAAAATCTTTCTTCTCAATCGTGTTCCCATTACTGAGAGAACTGAAATTCATTCCATGCCTTCAAGGAGAGAAGAATTGATTAAGATCATAAATCAATCGTGGGAAATAACAAATAGTGCTAATTAGTGGAGTGTCACGTCACGTCACATCAGCAACCCAACTCCAATCCATTCTAAGGCTGCGAAGTACCCGCCTACTCAACTCCTTCCAATCTCTACCGGTCTACGTACTTTCAACCTTCACTGACTCCTGGTTCTCGTTTTTTTGTGTGTCCATTTCAATGAGAGCCATCATGTTGACCTCCAGTAGCAATCAGTACTTACGCCCTGAGTATTTGACACCTCTGCCGACTACGGTGAGTACTTTGATATAAATATAGTGAAACCTGTCCCAGGCGATTGCGTTATTGCGACAAAAATGAGATTATCTATGTTGTTCAGGTCATCGCTAATCACCGGCTGATAACTTGACGACGACACTGGACGTAGCCGTCTAAGTTCGTTGATCGCTTAGCCCAGGTAATCGCGGCTAGAGGTTTCACTGTATTACGCATTCATTCGCAGTTGACAAAATTCGTAGGTCGGATCACTTTCACTTTGCTTTCACTTTACTTTTCCATCACTTGTGGTAAAAATTTACAGGATGAAGCGGTTTATATTATATCTCAGTTTTACGTCACATTATCTTAGCTATTTCGAAATAAAATTTGAGCAGGGTAAAGAGTTTATTTTGACGTCAATTTCAAGTCACTCGATCATCGATTTTATTGGAATTTTATACGATTCTGTATATTTCTTTCACTTTTATATTATATACTTTATCAATATTATTTACGCTTAACGGTTTTAAGAGATATTTTACTCCTGTATCGAGTGCGACCTTCTTTGCCACAACTTTCAGTTAAAACAAGTTTAATCTTTTAATTATAAGAAAGGAAAGTGATGATGGAGTGAAAGTATAAAATCGACCTGGCAGACACATAACTTTCGACTGGAGACTTCTTCATCGGTTTTTATAAACGTCCAGATCGGTAGTACATCTTTCCATTCTAAATTCTAAAATTGTGAATAATTTTGAAATTGCAATTAAATGCAATAATTGAAACTCATTTGATGTTTATTTTGTTGGATGTGGTTGAGGCTATATTATACACTAGCTTGGGTGTTATGAAGAGACTCCGCCATTTTTACTCCGTGATACCTTGGTCGTAATCAGTGAAAAACCTATTAAAAAGTCTCCAGCCTATCCAGTTATTTGTATCGCCTCATTGTGACTTTTTTCCATGACGCATGACGTCCTACATTGAAAGATAATGAGTGAAAGTTTAGAAAGCCGGGTCACTTGAGAAGGTTAAATTCAGACGGGCTGGCTGGCAGGCAGGCAACAATTATTCGATCCTTGCGTGCTCCACAGACCTACTAATTAGACACTTTAATTATTTACCGGGTGATTGATTACTTAATTAGGGGGAAATGAAATCGTGGAATCGAAGAGGGGACGGAGGAAGGTGCGAATTTTCTGTACAGAAGTATGATTAAAATATTCAATAACTTGACACTTTCGGGTTTGGACTTATAGCTGAAATATTCATGATGGAAAAATAGGTTATGCGTGAGATTTGGTAAATTCCAAAATTTAATTAGAATTTGGTTGAGTGTGACTGTGGCATATAAAGAGCAGAGTTGATTTATGTACGTCATGAAATGTTGGACGACTACTGGAGAGAAAAGGTAATAATAAGAGTGTTGAGAGTAAAGTATGACCGACAAGGGGAGTAAAAAAAGAGTTTTTGAGTTTGTAGAAGAAGAAGTGGTGGTTGGTGTGTGTGAAAAAAATGAATAAATCATGGGTCTTGACAGGTTGTTACATTAATGTTATTATGGAAGGTGCCACTCTTAGCCTATGCCTTGGGTGACGTCTCTTGACTTTTCTATTCTCCACCTCCAACTGAAATTCCCATACCATTGCAGTGCATTCGCCTTGTCTTTTTTTTTTTAGAATATATTATTATGAAACTTATCTTCACATTAGTATTCCACTTGACATTTACTATTCAAAGCGGACGTTTTGTGCCGTGCCTGTCTGGACTCGCATGCACAAACAAAATAAATGTAAAAAAAAGAAAGGAGTGAAGAGAAAAAATCAATTAGCTCAACTTAGCACTCATTCAAAGTCACTCACACTCACTTCACTCTTCACTTGGATTTCACTTTTGAATGAAAGCCAAATCAAGAAAAAATTATACAACAAACATACACTTCCACTGTTCCAGGCAACACTCAAAAGGCTCAAAAAATGTCATCTCAAGATACATCTGAGAGAGGAAACTCTGGGCAGTCTGCTCATAGACCTTCAGACTTGTTTGCTTCCTCCTGTGCCATCAGAAATTTTTTCAGTTTAGAGAAATGTCAATTCACACCAAAATAGTTATTGGAAAAATTAAAAGTCTTTGTATTGGCCATAAAAAATGTACTCACAATAGTTGAAATTCCAAAGTTTTATTGAAGAGGTTAAGAAACGCCCAGACCATGCTTTCCCGGGTGATCGAACCCTCGCCGGTATGGACTGTATGCGTCACTGTTTCACAAGCGAACTAGCTAATTATTTTTCATAGGCTTGAGGAAAACCACTGAATTAGCTGATTACTTGAAAACTAATGCAGCTTTTGACCAAAGTCACAAGTAATGTAATAATTTGAGGTATGAACAAGTGTTTCGTGACTATGTCTATTTGATCAAACCGAACAATCATTTGACAGATATGTTTTATAAGTTTGTCGCCTGTGACACATACACCCAAGTAAATTTAAATGCATTCATTTTCCCATGCCGTGGTAACCTAGCTTCACTTTTCATTTTCTTTGAAGCCTTTTCCATCATAGTTTTCTATTCACATGCTGCATTCGCATTTGCACGGTACAACGACAACAACAGCTCAACTTGACATGAACGTCTTAATCAATTTCAGTATCATTAATTATGAGGCAATAAATGAACCAAGTAAAATAAATATGTAATGTAAGTTGAGTGCGAGTACACGGAGTTAAATTCAAATACTATGATACTTACACGAGTGGATCGGAAATCAGATCGGCATGCTTACGAACTAAAATCATACATAATGTTCAAAACGTTGTTTGGAAAGTAAGTGATGAGTATCTGGAAAACCCTCTACGTGTAATGTCATTCGGAATTTTAATTTCGTTTTGAAATGTCCATCCGAAATTATACCGAACTTATGGACTTCTTTAAATTTAAATTAAATATTCGTAACTCATGTCACAAATTATTAGAGAAAGAATTCTTTTATACTTTCATCATTCGCATTCATGTTTTCACTTATCACTCGCGACAATGCCAAAAAATAGATTTATAATTTATTCGTTCCAGTAATTAATTATTAACGAACTATCGACATTCTTCAGCTATTTTCTGGAGACTGCAACAACTTCTTAAAAAATGTTTATAAGTTAGGGTAACATTCTATTTTCAAATGGCTCTCCAATTCGTGTCCACATTTTATCAAGTATTCTTGGAGAATAAGTATCACAAGTCCCTTTAAGTTTCGTTAAGATCATTGCGAATACTTTTACATCTTATCTCAATATGGATTGTCCTGTCAATGTGGTAATAAAGTAGGGAAAAAGTGTCACAAAGTATTACGTAGAATACAGGAAATACACATAAATCCATCGCTCTCTACACATTTTAATCGTCAAGTGAGTGTCAAATTTGAATTGATTAATGTTTTCCAACCACAACTTTCTGGCAATAAATCACCTCAGTAATTTACGTCGTTGTATCGATAACTTCTTGTCGCTGTCCATCCACACATTTATTTATTCATTTATCAGGGACAGACGGTGACGGGGGGTGTTCGTTAATATTAATTAAGAACCGGAGGAAATCAACATGACTTTATTATTATGACTACTACTGTGCCATTCATCCCGATTCTAGTTCCAGTTTCTAGTGCTGGACATGGTACTATGTTTGCTAGTCTAATAATTCATACAGGACATAAATACATAAAATTATCAGTGCCTGAACTCATAGCAGAGCTAATATTTCTCCATCATCTGACGACACCAAATTCGCAGTACAATGCATGAGGACAGGGTAGAACAACTTTGGTAATGGGCTTTAATATTACACACACTTTGAAAGGAATAGGAGGCAGTTGAGGAGATAAATCTAACTTAAATGTTGTGATTATGATGAATGGCAATTTGGCATGGAGGCAGGCAGGCAGTCCATGGTTCACTTAGCATAAATAATACAAGCAGTCAGTTATGCCTTCATCACATCTATCTCTAGAATTAAATTCACTACCACCACCGGAGATAGATTTACGCCGTGTAGCGTCCAAAAAGACATCGGAAGTAAAATTAATCACCACCCTGGCACTTTACAATTAGAATTGGCAAGTATTAACCCTATGAATTGAACTCAATTGATTGCCCCCGCAGTGCAGTGCAATACTCGAGGGAAATCTTTCAACTTTCCGGACATGTTCCAGTCCATTTGTACTTTCAGTCTGCATGCATAACATAAATCTCCCGTTTCATTCTAACTTTGTACGTTTCTGAAGTCAAATAGAAAGCAAACCTTTCACAATTACATACGGTAATATTTGACCATGGCTTCCAGCGAATGTTAATTAATGGGTGCATTTTATCATTTATCAAGTAAAACTAATTTATTCGAGAAAATATAAGCATTTTACTGTGTTAACCTACGGAATGTTAAGATATTCCATTCAAAAACAATTTAGCGATAGCTTCTGCAGGGATTTTACCAATTAACGCGTGGAGTACACTGTCACTGTCATACACTCTTCTATTTTCAAAACAGATTCAAACGCGAAAATTGGAAGATCAAAATTTAAATTTTCTATATGAGCCTGACATACCCAAAATACAAAAAGACTGTAACATATAATTTCTGTCAAATTTCACATTGAATTGTGTTATTTATTGCATTGAGTCGTGCGAAGTTAGTAGTTGCATCTGATTCTGAGTATTGAGGAAAACGGGATTGTAAAATTGTTTGTAATTGTCAAAATGATTAAGGGTCATTGGAGTTGTGGACATGGAAATTGCTTGGCTTGGTCAATTTTTTTTATACAATATGACCAAGTGTTATGAGGTTTAGAAAACAAGCTGAAGTACTGTAGTTAAGTGTTGGTGACTCTGACTACTGAAAGTACAGATGTAAGGTCACACCAAGACATTAGCATTATGCCTTCTTGTAAGTTGTACAGAAGGGTTAGGTGCACACCTAGTTAGTGAGTGACTACTTGTACAGATTATATGTTATCCGACATGATAAATGATGACCAGATGTTTGGCATGGCCGTGAGAGAGAAAAGTGCCAGTACTGCACTGCACTCCATGGATTTAAATCTACGCATGTGTTCCTACATATTTGTTTAAATGTCTTGAGTTGAACTTTGTGTGTGGCAATGTTCATCAATTTGAGTTAAACAGCAGAGAATTACATTTAGTTTTTGTCCCCGGTCTTACAGAATTTAATATGAGCTGGTTTTTGGGAAATATCAGCTTTTGAAAACATTACAACAGAAATCTTCTAGATAACTAAAATTTCAATGTATTACAATTCGCCAGTAATATTAATTCAAAGATGGGACTGAAATAAGAAAAAATTAATTTCTCGTTCTGTGAAATCAGATCTGAAAAAATATGAAATCAGAAGACCAGACGTGCCAGCAACTAGGTATTTCGAAAGTGATGAGGAAATAGTGATACTTTTTAACTATAAACATAGACAAACAATTACCCGATTTCAAAACTCAGTTCCCGGATATGAAATTCGAACACTAGTCCCTGAAATATTTCGAAATACATTTCCTGTCACGATTTGATGAATTATCTTAAGAAAGTTAAATGAGGTAAACACTGTAAATCCTTGATCCTGTCATGCCATTATTTGAATTGCAATCAAATTCTAGTATTCAACATTTTGGCAATGGTACAAACTTGTATAGACAGACACAAGTGAGCACAGCATGAGTATGACACATTATAAAAAATCTACAGGACACAAGTAAAGCGTACAAAACTCGTAATTGAAGATCATTTCATGTCCATGTCACTGTCAAAGACTTGTTCCGTTTCCATTATGTTCTTTATTACCTGTCTTGTCTAACATAAATGATTACCCTCTTTAATTTTCGCATACAGTAAAATCCATTTACTTACAAGAGAATGATTAAGGTTTTGGCGATAAAAAAACTGGTCAAGTCACAAATCGACCAAACCATCTGAACATAACAAACTGTTGATGTTCCATCGACAAGATCTTTGTCTTCGTCGTCGTCGTCTACTGTTCTCTACTTTTATTGCCTCACCCTTTCCAACTTCTTAACATTTTGTCATGTAATGAAATGAATGAACAAGAAATTCATCACACTGTCAAATTGTAAAATGCAAATAATCTGGTCGCATGTCTTTTAAACTAAGTAACTCAGTCAGGTTAATAATTATGAGCGGTAACCACATTTGCATGAATATTTTGCATTTTTGCACATTCGTCAACTTTTATTTGGTATTGTAAAATCTTAATGTTTTGATCTTTATAGTCACACTACTGTATAATTTATAGCACAAAATATCTATTGGGACATTCTACGAGCAGTGTGGACAGATTTGGAAGATTTTTATCTTGTCACATCAATTTGATTGATTTTGGCAATGGGGAAAGACTTGGTGGAAGTTTGACATTGGCTTGGTCATAAATCAGTCCATATAACCCCCCATGCATCCATAAACATTTTCTTATTTTTTTTACAAACTTGTTACTTGGATCTCTCCTAATAGGATTTTTCAATTTTATTACCCCGTCGATTAACATCAACTATGAGGTCTGTGTGTGAGGACATAATGTAGTAAGCAGTAGTCGAGTAGGTTGTAGAGAGAAGAAATTAAAGTTGGCAGACACGACGAATGCAAAACAAACGCTAATGGACCCAAAAGCTTCATTAATTTTAAAGTACTTACAGTTATGTCTACGTCCCGTCAACTCCCAAGCATTCTTGGATTTTCTGTGTTTTTCACTCAATTTACGACTCTACACTCTCACCCGTCGAAATTGCAAATATAGTACAATGTGTTAACGTCCAAGTCCAAAAGAACCACATAAGCTTCTTTTCCAATGTGCGACAGTTATGACGTCAGCCTTTTGCTTTTTGTATTAGGATGATGTCATCCGTAGTACAATTTAAATAATCTGAGAATGCCTACGAGGAGAGCAGTATTGATTTTGCTCAATTTTTTTTTAATATCAAAATAAACGAATTTATTCAATCACCGTCTTTCATACAAAGGATGCCCAATGGACACGGAATACAATTTAATATTTGCTTAAACACTAGATAGTATTACGATTTACGAAACTACAACTCAAAGTACTGGAGCGAAACCGGCGTCTCAATAATTATTTCTTTCAAATAAACAACGCAACGACAACGTTGTCGTATTTTCAGTTAACTAATTTTAAGTTGGACTCTTCTAAATAATTTCGAAAGATTTTTTTGTATTGTGTGTCAAATCGTATTTAATATTTTACGCTCTAACTCGGGCAGTTCCCAGTCTCAATATATGACAAATCAGTTTACTATTTAAAATAAATTGTAAAAAATAGGACCACAAATAGAATAAACTCAAAGTTGCCTAGCTGTATATGCTAGCTCCTTTAATTCATTAATGTTTTCATAATTTCATGAAATTGGTTCAAATGATAGGGACATCAGGCGCGATAATATGCCAATCCCAATGCAATATGCCTAAAATTAAAATTCAATTCAATGTAAAGGCTTTTATTCAACCCTGGAAATATTTAGTTCTCGGGTTAAAGCATATGGGAAGATATGGGGAAAATTGACCCGCCACTACTTCTCGGATTCCAGAAAAGACATTATAATCTTTTAAAAATGGCCCTTTGGAGAAAAAGTAAAAACACGTAAGAGTCCGATTATTTCTATTGAATTTTAAGGTTACATGGGATTTGGTAATTACCGAGCCTGAGTTTTCCTCAACCAGTTAAAATCTGTTATTTCATTGGATCTATTATGGAGGTACAAGTTATCAAAGAAATGCATATAATAGATTTCCTGGTACGTTCCGGACACACGCACACGGAAACTAAAATGTTTATGGTTGGTGCATCGGGGATCACAATTCCACCAACATTATTCCTTAGAAATCATTATGTAGTAATATATCTTTAGTTTTTGGTTAACTTATTTTCCACATTGATTTGGTCGAAATGAAAGCCAATCACAAAACCAGCGAAGTGTTTGATTCGCAATGAAAATTATACCGTATTAGCCATAATAATTTACAAATACAGCTGGTGTTTTTATTAACCAATACAATTTTGTTTTACTGGTAATTACTTTCATTGCTTACACTAATACAACTAATGGGATGATATTTTCTGAACACAAACGTCGGTAGCCAGATATTTATTCTAGACCACTAAAATGAAAGTTTTTCAGCTACTCCTTTCTCAGAAAATAAAACCCTAAACACATTGACAGATCTACGCTTCATAAAAATCTTTAGAATCATTTCGCACATAAAACCGTCCACCACCCCAGTAGTAAATTCTAAATCCGCCTTCCCCGTGCATAAGAGACAGATTATTCGATATAGCGATCATTCTGCCATGCCAGCCTAGCCTGACTGAAAAGATAAGTCTTTGGGACTTAACTAGGAACGTTTCTCTCTCAGTTGACAAATGAAGCTAATTTGTTCTTTTTTTTTTCTCTTTTTCCCCGACTGTCTGATCTTTCCCATTATACAGTTGGATGCAAAGAAGAGTCCTTTGGCATTACTCGCCCAGACTTGTAGCCAAATCGGAGCAGACCCGCCTTCCTCTTCAGCCAAATCATCCCTCTTGAATGCCAACGTGGCTGGTGCTCATCATTCCTCTTCCTCCTCAGAAATCATGGCCACATCGACTCCTACAAATCTAAAATCTAAAGGAAATACATCGATAACCACCAAAACTTATCATGACCCCGAAAAGCATCGAAAAACTTCTTCTGGGTCTCCGACCACTACTGGAAGTGTCAACTCCATTAATGTCAACGGATTGTCCACAATGCCATCATCTGGGGTCCGGAATGTCTTTGAAGACAAAGTTCGCTCAAAAACACCCGGGTCCAAAGCGACAACACCGAGTCCTCCGGTTGGCGGCGGCCATGCCTCAACGAACACCAACTATCCGACTGGTAATCCACCAAATAAATCACCTCTGACGACGACGACGCCTGTCACTTCCTCCACTTCTACAGCTGACTCAACTTTGTCTTCTTCATCCTCTTCGGCTCTGTCCATGTCTATGTCCTCATTGTCCGCCCCGTCATCAACTTCATCCATTTCACCAGTAGCCAACAAATCGTCCTCTTCGTCATCGGCCGCCCAAGTTGTCCATCTCACAGAATCAACTTCCACTTCCCAAAAACTACGTCTAAATAGCCCATTGAATTTCGGTAGTAGTAACTCATCCGTAGACTTACAATTGGCCTTGAAGCACGGACTCCCTTTTCCCGGACTTTACCCTCCAGTCCCAGTCCCATCTTCGACAACGGCGGGAACCGGAATCCCGCCATATTTGCACTCTTATGCGAGACTCAAGGCTGCAGCTTCCGCGGCCGCCGCTGCTGTGGCTTCATCTAGCGGAAGTAGTGTGGTTTCAGACTCGATCATGACAAGCGGTGGGCCGCCATCTTGTCGTGACCCTTTTTGTGGTGGATGTCACTTAGGTCAGCATGGGGGTCTTGGGTTGACCAAAATGACTTGTCCTGACGGGTGCACTCAATGTGATCATCGGAAGAATCCTTCAGCGTCTGCACTTTTTGGGAGTGGGTTTCCGTTCCTTCCTCCTGGATTTCCTGGACTCCCACCAGGTTTCCCGGGATCGTATTATTCGGCTCTATCTGCTGGAAGTAACCCTTCTTCCATGCACCAACCGTACGTATGTAATTGGATTGTTGGGGACAGCTATTGTGGGAAACGATTTTCGTCATCCGAAGAACTTCTACAGCATTTGAGGATTCATACGACAACGCTTGCATGTTTTGGTGGTTCGGAGGCGGCTGCTGTGCATAATTTGGCTGCGGCGGCAGCCGCTGCAGGATATAACCCGCCACCACATCATCCATCATTGCTCACTTCAAGTCATGGTCATCACGGTCACGGTCACAGTTTATTGAGTCGAACGTATCCGACACCACCGTTGAGTCCTCTCAGTTCTGCCAGGTTTCATCCTTACTCAAAGGCCGGAGGCGGTGGTCACTCCAGTGGTCTCACGGCATTTGGAGGCCCCTTAAGTCTGAGTATACCTCCAACACCCCCGGGGTTTCCTTCTGGGTTTTCAGGTCTAGGTCATCCAGCTCTCAGCCCTTACTATCCGTATTCCTTGTACGGACAAAGGTTAGGGGCTGCTGCAGCGGCGGCCGGGTCTTTGCACCCATGACTTAATTACTTTCACGAATAGAATATAAGTGATTCGATAATTTTAATTGTAAAATCTTTATTAGTTTAATTATAACTAGATTTTGTATTGTATCTCTGGTATGTATTTTTTCTATCACGTTTCTGTTTCAGTAGGACTTTCTCTTAAAAAAATGTCTGTCCTTGAATTTTCGTTTTAAGTTGTCAATCAGGGTCTAATCCCTTAAATGATAGTCGTAGTACGAAAATCGATATTTGAGGGGTATTGACTATTCAGATCTTATATGAAGCAAAAATTATTGTTAATCACAGTTAGCTGAAGTTCGTCTGTGATTAATTAATCATATCTTAGGAGCCTTTTCAAATTATTGCTGTTTTATTGAATGTATTATCACTGGCTAATTTACACTAATCAATTTGGACAAACTCGTGTCATCAGGTGAGAAAGTTCCATTGGACTGTGTTAATATAGGATGAACAAAACTGAAAAGAAATTAATTCTTTCCCTTCTTACCGATGTAGACATTGGTAGTTTTTCAATTCAAAAATATTCGTAATACTTTAAATTGAAAGAGTTGACTCATCTTTGTAATAGTTTTGCTGGAATTTGCTTTATTTTTTGGGATGAAAGAGGGGAAGTGTGGCAAGGATAAAACATTAAATCTAAGCATAGCCAGGAGACGACTTATCCTTAATCCGTCAAATCCTTTTTCATCTCACATCGTATTTTTATTCATCTTTCGCGTACATTTTTTTTGTCTTCCAAGAAGAAGGATGAAAATGAGTGACAAATCTCTCTGAAACCTGTCATCTCACAAATGTCACTAATTTATCACAGCCAGTTCTTCTTGTCAATCCAATGGAATTGAAATTTCAATTTTCTAACCAGCACTAGTGTAAAGCTCAAGTAAATCTGTGTACCCATAAATTTTTTGTATGTACTGTAAACATAACATTAAATAAAATTATACACAGATGATCAATCATAACTTTTTTTTTATTATATGTAATGTATAATAATCTGTTCCTGAATCAAGTTTCGTCCTTGTAAGTAAGTCAACGCAATGGGAAAGAATTGCGATTTAAGATTACGATTACGACGACATGGACGTGCAATTGTTGATTGTGACTGTGGGTGAGTGTGGTGAATTTTAATGACATGGTCACTGAATGAATTAAATTATGGACAGTAGTTTAGTGTATGTGTGTGTGCCGAATGCATAATGAATTTAATAAAATATATCCACTTAATACTCAAGTGAAGTCACGACTTAAGTCTAAGTTAAACATCCTACTTACGACAACTACTTACATTTTCTTCTACTGCCTTCTCAAATTTAATCTTCATATTTTAAATCTCAACTTTTGTCATTACAATAGAAAAAAATAATGATCAATGTGAGCCGCATTATTTATCTTCCTCATTATGGAGTTTGAAAGCATCATTTATTATTTGAATTTGACTTCGAGGCCTATGTCCATGTGTGCGAAACGATGTGCAAATCTCAGTGGCAGTAATAGTGTTTTTTTCTCACTTCGCTCGTAAAGTACGATTAAGGTTAAGTCACATGTAAATATGTAATATGTTAATTTGTTAATAATGAACATACACTAGTGTGAGGTGAATATTATAAAAAATATATAAGTTTAGTCGTTTACCCACCTTGAGAGCTTTCTTGTTTTAAACATACGACATACAAAATACTGCGAAAATGTTAAGTCAATCAAACCTCCGCATTTGTTGTAAATTAGAAAATGTTAGATTATATTGAATCACTAAGCTTAAAAATATTTGTGATTTTACGGCGTCTATGTTGAAATAAAAATGTCGGAAAATACTGACGACCCAAAATTTGGAAGCGACCTGTTGTGACGTATATTTAATTGGATTTTCTACAACATTAGGTTTCGGCTGCAGACAGAGTAACGAAAACGGGTATATCAGCCGTTATATTTATTTGTACCGTCGAAAATTCATTATTGGTTCTGTTGATAGCTCACCAATAAAACAATCAAATTAATTAATTGATGTACGTGTTCCAATCTTACAAGCGTCCCAAATTTATATTTTCTTTCAATTCCACAATACCTAGGAAGACCCGGTGGTTCTCACTCAGTGAAAGCAAAGAAAGTAAATGCAAAACTTTTCAAAGACAACGTCAGTCTCCGTTTCCGTATCCGCCCGAATATGAGTGAGTGACAATGAGTAAAGAAAATTCGGAGGCGAGAAAAAAAATGAGAAGAATTTGCATTGGTTTTCCTCGTTCGGAGAAAATAAAATAAATTCAATTAAGGGAATGACAATGAGTGACAAGTACAATATGAATACCCGTCACCGTCACGGCACGGAGCTTTATTCCGTGAAATGTCAGACTGGAGTTTAAAAAAAAAACAGAAAAAAGCTTGCCAGAGATTGAGTGCTGCATTTCTTTTATTTTAAGAGGCATTTTTCATTAAGTTTTCCATTCTTTAAAAATACGTTAAGGAAAAGACAATGAAAGTTTTGTTTTGCTGGATGAGCTGAGCTGAGCACACGTCTGTCGCATCTTCTTTGTATGTTCCAGGAAATCAGAAAATCCAAAATTTCAGGAAGTATTTCAGAGATACTCGGGTACGGACTTCCGGAGGGGTTCTTAATTTATTTAGTCCTGGAATTTGAATTTTTGGGAAGGACGACCTACGACAGTGAGAATAGAAAGGGGTATATCCTGAAGGAAAGTTTAGTTGAAGTGGCATGGCAGAAGGGTGTCCCTGTCTGTTCAACTGTCAGTTGAAAGAAAAAATCCAATTTAAAAATTTGCAGGGTAGATGACAGGTGTCATCGCGTAGTCTGCATGACAAGACATCCATTTCATTCTCTTTTCTGCCTTCTTCTCCTTCGTATGCATGAGGAAAAAAGACGCAGGACGACATAGGGACGCCTCAGAATAAAGATTTGTCAGAGATAATTAGAGGCATAATGAAGCCTTCACATTCATCTCCATTATTTTCACCAACATCAAAAAAACACATTTAGTTAATATTTTAGGAATAAGGAACCAAGCTGTCGCGTGCTTCAAATAAAGTGAACGCTTAGAAATATTTTAGCGTAAGTAGTTGAATCTCTAGGAACATTCCAATCTGTACAGGAATTCACCAATGCAGACCTGATCAAATTGCATACAATTTATTCGCACTACTACACTTAAGTTGCCGGCGCCAAGTGTACCAATAGTAATAAAATTTTATGAAATTTAAAATCCGAACTTACGAGTATCATTAGAAATTGTTTAGAAACTAGACCCAATTTAGTAACATTGTTTCCAACAAAACCATTTTCGCAAATTCGAATTTGTAAAACTTATTACTCTTACACGAACAAAGCAAGAAGAGATTGTATTAAAAACAACCAAAAATTCCAAGCAATTTGATCTAGAGATCGTGAATTAGTCTAAATTACATTATGCTCATTCAAAGCTGATTTTTAATTCTTCTGTAGAAATAAAATGATGAAACAAATTCGAGTACTCGACTAAAATTTCAAACGCATAGTTATACTGAAATTGTTATTACCAAAGTGACTCAACTCTCACCGAGGGTCGCATCAATCTACGGAGAAGAAAAAACTGAAATCTTAATGTTAATATTTGTGCGACAAAAATATAATCTAGAGACGCGTTAAAAATTTCAAGATTCAAAATAATTGAGAAATTGTGATATTTGTCCCCACACTGCATAATGGATTTGCACTTTTTATTTGTTGATGTAATGGGACCCGGAACAGAACATCGAAACTTTCGGCGAATATCAATTAATTGGAGATAATTCTTTTATGTGTATAAGTTTATGTATTACGCTTGGGATTATGTATTATAATATAATGCAATGGTGGATATATCGGTTTAGTATTAAAACATTTAGGGATTATTTCATACTGATAATTTACATTGTAATATGTAATGCTTTCGAAATTTCATCAACAATGACAGGCATCATATTTGGCGTATTCTTTTTGAACAACTCAAGTGCGAGGGGACGAATTTCTTCCCATTCAGACAATTCCAAGTACAGAGGCTTGTTGAAATAAACTCTGCCCTGACTGATCAAGAATTTGGCAATAAGAGGAAGTTGTTGCTTCCATTTGGCTCTAATACAAAGCCGAAACCACCTGAAGGCAAAAAACTTATGTAAAATGATAAATCCCAACTTTAATCAAATTTCCAAATAATTATTTAATTTTACCGAAATCGAATCTCGCAATTCTGAATGGAATTCATGTCGTAAGCAGCTTGCATCATTTTGGCTTTCTCCAGTTGAAATGGATGTTCGTCTTCCAACAATAATGTTAAGAATTCTTGCATTTGAGCACTTCGTAATTTAAATTTATGCAAGTCATCCTTAGTGAAGTCCATCGCAATGTCAGGGTTTGTTGAATCCCAACGAAGCCACCGGTCTCGCAATTCAATGCAAGGTATGGCCAAGGTAGTATCATAACTATTAATTTTTAATTTTTTTCAAATTAGAATTTTATATATTTTCTGTCGGGTAATTTTTGGGTAGTACTTTGGTGTATAAGGGGGCATTCCTGGTCCATAGAACCAAGTGTCCCAATCAATGTCTTTGATTAATTCTTGGAGTCCCTGTTGCTGAAAGTATTCTATGAAGCAACTCTTGAATGCGTTCGAATCCAGCGATTTGTAGCTGTATTTATGGAGATACTCATGGAAAAATGGGCCGAAAACAGCTGCAAAATCAAAGATATAAATTAGAAAACAATTTAGGAGTTCTAAATGTTTTGATACATTGATAATTAATTACTGGCTCCTCCCACGATTTCGACCAAGTAATACACGAAGACATATCCCTTCTCGTATGGAATGAGAGTAAAAGCATCGTCCGGATGAAGACCCACCAAATCGGGAACAAGACATGTCAAGGGGTTCAAGGCCCCCATCATTTTAACCTCATCTTTAAGATTTTTCCAACCGTTGAGAGATAATAACTGTCTGAAAGAAGTACGATAAGATTGTGAAATAGATGATCAGTACATTAAATTATATTTCCTAAAGAATTTACCGGTAACGTTCACCCCTCAATATTCCAATAATTTTGCGTTCGAGGTACATCGTAAATCCTTCGTTGAGCCAAAAATGCTCAAAGTTTTTGTTGGTGACCAAATTCCCAGTCCAACTATGAGCGACCTCATGAGCAATCGTGTGGGCCAAAGACCTATCGCCGGCCAAAATTGTTGGTGTCAAAAATGTGACACATGGATTCTCCATTGCACCGTAGGGATAACTAGGGGGCAGCACAACCAGGTCATATGGTCCCCACACGTACCTGAAATATCGGAGATGCCCGTTGAAATTCAACGTGGAATTTTAAATAGTGCATTTATTCCTAACGATATCAGATTAAATCCTTACTCTCCGCATAATTTCTCAGCAATTCTTAGGATAAACTCAATTTCTGCAAACTCAAAGGCTGCAGCCGCCAGGATACTTTCCTCTGCGAAAAGACGAGTCCGAGGTCCTAAATCGACGAAATTCAATTTTGCGACAACTATCGAGATTAAATAGGACGGGATGATAATGTTTTGTTCAAATGTAAAGCGTCTTCGAGCGCCCTTATTAATAGATTTGGGTCCACCTCCAACTCTAATCCCACTCATGATGACCGTAAAATCTCTTGGGACACTGACCTTCACAAATATTAAAATAATTAAATTTTTTCAATGCTTCGAAGGAAAATGCAGATTTTTCCGGAATTCGTCACCTCTGCAAAATACGCCGTTTTCGTCGAAGGTGTGTCTTGGCAAGGAAGCAGCGATCTATTGTTGATGGACTGAATAATTTAAATCAAAATAATATGACTTCACATGAACCAAGAAAGTACTATCTTTATATTTACTTCGGTAAACTATAGAAATGCTGGCTGACCGTACAGGATATCCGGTTACAGCCAATTTGGTGACCGAATATCTACTATCCGGCAAAAATTGGTCAGATAAATAGCCGAATATAGATATACTGCCGTGTCTACCAGAAAATTTTGCAGGATATCCCTGACCTAGCTAGTAATATCATACCTGCCCTTGGCTGAACATGAAAGGGTGTGTTTTTCCGTGGGTCATACGAGCTGATATCCATTGAACCGATGTGGAACCGCACGTCTCATACTCAATTTTTACAAACCCTCTGAAAGTAGGAAATAGTTTAGACAGTTTGACTCAGCTTGCTTGAGTGACGACCATTAAGTAGGGTGAAGTAGAACCTGAACTGGACGACCACCTTGTGAAGGAAATATAGTTCGGAGGAATTGAACAAATCAAAAAAGTTAGAACATTCGGGAAGTAAATAGCAGCTACGGTCTCTCCGACCAGATTGAAACATGACGTAGCAGAATACCACACCATACAAGATTCGGTCGTGACTGTCAGGTGGTCACCTTATCTCAGGTTTTCTTGAAAAACACACTAGAATTCAGAGATTACCTTTCACGTTTGTCGAATGCTGGTAATTTCACTCTCATTGCTACACCAAATGGTGGAACCTCCTCAAACATTGTGTACTCAAGTTTTTTACCTTTCCTGTTTCTTACGGACTGAATATTCAAATCTTGGGTGTCAAATACCTAAGGAATTTACAAAGAGCACCCGAAACTTAAATTTCATACTTGTTTTAATTAAGAAAATGAATGAGTTTGGATTTATGGATATTTACAATGTGAGTAACATCATTATCCCTCTTCGTCAAATAGTATATGGCAGAACCCCGGATCGCTTTGGTTTGAAAATCAATGTCCCACTGTATATCAATTTTTTCGGCGTGCACTTGCTCTGAAATTAATTGATTCGTGTGCTATATCAAACTCAAAATCAAATCAACACTAGCTTCAACTATTTTAGACTTTTCTAACCTGGATTTGAAAAGGAGTGTGGGTCATTCTTGCTCAACTCAGGACGTTCAGACATTATAAGTTAGCACCTTTGTGGTGCAAAGTTAATATTATGAAAAATTACATTAGTTTCTTAAATTTTAGGTGATGTTTCATTTTGACTACATAACTTAAGGAGAGGACTTTAGAAAAGTAAAATTCGCTACAGTTTCGCATTGATTTGTTTCTAATACTACAGTCCAAGGTGATGGAGTCGTCATAGCTTCTACTTCCGGAACGAATGATGTGGGTCCGTACTGAGTTTTATAAATTTTATCAGAAATACTTTCCCGATAACGAAGTGAATTTTGGAATTATAATTGAGATAGGAATGTTCGACGTGACCACCGATGCGAATAATATAAAACTTCCCATAGGAGAGTTTCCAGGCTCTATAGCATGTAAGCCATGTGACGCATAGCACTGTATAGCCACTTGGACTGTACATTACATTACAGAGATCCGGCGAAACTCACTTAAAAATTTAATGCGCTGGCAGCTTTGTTTTGATTCTCACGGGGGTTAGATATTATTTAAAGTGAATTTTTTGCGATTTTTTAAAAATATAACCGAACATGAAAAAATTAAAGGAACGAAGTTAGTTATAGGTTGAAGTTTGCTGTAATGTTAAAGGGCATGGAGGATTTCAGATATACAGTCCAGGCCGCACTGCCATCTTCGGGATATTTGCTTCAACTATAACTCTCCTATAGACGAAATAATATTTCAAAAATTGAAAATATCAAACACCTAAGACCAAGAAATACATTAATTGGAAGATGAATAAAATTAAAAACCGACAACGTGATTACTAAAACCGATAGACCAAAACTAAGGTAAGGAAAGCCTGTCGAGAACTGAAAACTATTATTAACGAAAACAAAACAATGTTTCAAATCAGAATTTACAGCTTCGGAAAAAAATTATTCGTATTTGCGTTTCTCGACTTTCGGAGAGGCCAACGTGACTATACTTATTTGGTGTCAAAACTCGTAAAACTCACACAAACTTAATTAAGGCGTTATTAATTCTGATTTCAGATTACTATTAAATACACGACTAGTTTTGGTACAAAAATCACTCGACAGTGTTACTAAGCTAGGTATTGCATAGCTAACGGAGCTAATAAATGAAAATGAAAAAAACACAAAATCAAAATAATGCAACACAAAACAACTAGAACGTATTTATATTGACAGGTATATGACAGAATTATAAATGGTAGACTACATGGAAATTATGAACACATCAACGCTTAGCAGGGATACATACATACATACATACATAGAAGGAATATAAGCCATATTTAGATGAATTTGAGTTTGAACAAAGATTCGGTCTCTGATTTCATTTGTTCACTTGCGATTTTATTTTGGAGATCGAACACGGTGCTCTCACAACGTTCCATCAATTCTTTTGTTGTTTCATCCTGTTGATCCTCCAATTTTTTTAATTCCTGTCAATTTATATCTATGTTTTAAACCACCGAATTTTAAAATGTATGATAGTTCTGGAAGTGTGAGATAAACACTTACCAGTGCGAATTTTTCATAGAGAGATGTTTGAGCCTTAGCGCACTCACAAATAGCCGCACGAATTTGCTCAGATCCACGCGTTAGTGAAACCATCATTTTGGCGTGTTTATCTTGCTGTTGAACAAAAGTAATAGTTAGCACTTGTTACTACTTTATGAAACAAATATTACAAATTAAGGTACTGACATTAGTCGCTTGAACTTGAATAACGTTGTCCAATCGTTCCCCAAGTTTCACCGTGTCAGCCCGTAGTTCTTCTGCTAGTTTATTTCGTTGTTCAATGTGTCTCTGACGAGAGGCCAAAGTAACACCGGGAGCCGCTTTTACATCTAAGATATTACAATGAGGGCAAATTAGTGCGGTACCGTCCGAATGTCCAATAACCAACAATGCCATTCAACTGGTTACAGTCTAGAGTAATCCTGCTACAATTCGGCATAGTGATATTAATTAACACAACTACTTACTACTATAATTAAAAAGAATGATCGAACTTGGCCCAAGGATACCCAACAATTACAACATTAACAATCAACACCAAATGGATACTTAGCTAATATTTAATTATTTTCTTGCTAGAATCAATTCAACCTTACTAAAATAAAACATTTAAAATTCTTCTTACTTTTGAAGTATTCGTCCAGACGTTGTCTCTTGGCTCGAACCCTCAGCTGAAGATCCGCTCCTAATTTTGATAACATCTGATTCACATGAGCCCCAGATGAGTAATCCTCCTCAAATTCGTTATTAAGGCCAACTCCGGAAGCCTGAGACTGGCTACTAAGAACGTGGCCAGCCAGAGGACTCAATGGCGCCGCTTTTCTTCCTCCTAGTGCAGATGCAGATGATGACATAGACATGGCGGAACTACAGCCACCACTCGTATTTAATTGCTTCTTCCTCTGCAGGGCCTGTGACGACTGATTATGTTGAGATTGTTCTGAAGAACAAGACAATTGTTGACGGTGAGTTTGATGAGCATGTGAGGCTTGCGAATGCGAATGCATAAAATGTCCCTGACCTTGACCTCTATGGTGATGTCCATGTTGAGTCGAAGAAACTGAAGAAGTCGAAGCAGATAACGACTGTTTTACCTTAAAATTAAACATAAAATTGTATTATTTTGTTGACAGAAATCCGAGGGAGGCGCTATATCCTGGAATTTGATCGACTAAATTCAATGCGACTTTATATTCAACTTGACCTTGACCCTATATTTTCTGAAATCTTACAAACACAAAAGGTTTCAATACAAGTGGTGGAAACTGTCAGTCCAATCAGTTCGACTGGATTTCTTTATATTTTTCACTGACGTTTTCCGGGGTCAAATGGAAAGCGACTAATCCGCGGATGCTTGACAATTTCTTACGGCGAATGTGGAATGTCAATGAACTCGAATAAAGGTGTTAGAAAACTGATTGTGATTTTACCATAAATATAAATGAGTGGTCAGTTCAACCAAATTCACACGTTTATTGAAATCTAGCACTGCAGATTAACCAGTTTACCAAAATAAATTGAAGTAAATAATTATGATTACCACTGTCGCAGACGTCGGCATTGGCATATTCCCCAAAAGATTGTTTTCTTCCGCTTCGTCCTCCGAGTCCGTGAAGACAACGTTCTTGGACTTGTTACTGTTGCCATAAATATTATTAGCTGGTTTGGCTCCAGAGACAGTACGACAGGTTTGACGTGGCATCTTCTTTTCAGTTGTTCACAAAACACTGCTCACTCGCACTGCAAAACGAAACTGCTGAATCGAATAACAAGCACAACAATTTTGACAAGACAAGACAGACGAATTTGAAGTTTTTGCGGAGAAAAATGGAGGAGTTGTGTTGAGGCGAAAGAGGAAGGGAGAACAAAGGAATGCAGGGAAATGAGACAAAGGCAGAGACGGACGGACGCCGCGCATCTGCGCATGCCCGACTCCACCGACTCCACGCCATCTCACAAATTCAAAAGGAATCTTTAAAACGCAAGACACCTCGATAACGTTATAAGGTAGGCCAATACTCCCAATAATTTGTCATTTTCAAACTGGTGCTCATTACGGGCATGGACAATGCCCGTAAAAAATCATACTCCATAAAAAATCAAAACAATGGACAATGCATTTCTCCTGTGCGCACAATGGATTCCCAATTCACTGGTACGTTCTTGATTAGATTACCGCGGAGGTCCTCCATTTAAACACATGTTTCAAAAATAAGTTATATTTTCAAACAAAATTTTCTGTGATTACTGCAGTAGTGCCCGATTTAAAGGGAAACTTAGTTCACAAAATAATTGAAAATACGCCTAAGGTGAAACATACCAATTGATTCTTATAAAAAACACGTTTTCGTTATACGAGGCTGACACTGGTATTTGCTTAGGGTTTTATCTTCTTTTACCACTTCGCTAAGGTGAGGGTACTATCTTATGGGCAGACAATACCTGCTGGTTGTTGTAAATAAAATTTTCTCCAAATGAGTTTTTTCCTACTACATACATAAATACATTATGGACGCATTCTCGATGCCAGATTTGAATTCCAACAATTCCTTCATAAAATACACTGATTTTTAAATTCGCAGACGTCAATTCATCCAAGATAGTATGTTATGTTACGTTTTATGCAGGAAATCTATGGGAAGAGTAAGGTACTGCCAAGCATTCTAAACTATGCTGACGAGACTTATTTACTTATTTCAAGAGAGCATCATTATCGTTGTTTACACTTTTTCTGGAGAATTATATACCTAGTTTGTATTGTTATTCACTTTTTCGGATAATATTTTAATGAAAGGCAGGTGGAGAGTTGCGCCTACTGCATTGGATTATTAATGCGGAGCATGCATGCCCAACATGTTGTACACTGTTCGTGTTGAAAATGGGTGGATCTAAGGTGATTCATTTCCATACATCTTATTATTTCCCTCAACTATTAGGTCTCTTAATACAAATGTACTTGTCAGAAACTTCCTGTCAAGGATTTGACCGGCACAACCCTAAACTACCACGATATGTTACAATAATTTCACTCTCTCAAGGACCCCCGCCTATTTTATCGACAAAAATGCGGTCGTTAACGTACAATTTTTTATTTCAATTGCGTCAGCAGCAAAAATGTTTGGTGTTGTTGCATGAGACGCTTTATCAGGTACAGGTGAAAATTATTATGACGATTGTTCTTATGGATTTCTAGTAATTCATAATATTTTGTATCAAAATTATTCGGGTCAAATGTACCTAAATATTTTGTTCAATAATTTCAGACATGAAGAAAGAATTAGCCGACGTTTTTAAAAGCGAAGAAAGTATAACTAACTAGCTATACTAATTCCGCTGCGGATTGTCCCAAGTCCGTTGTCCGGTCATTGAATTCTCGTAAATGTCTGAAAAGGTATAAATTAAAAAAGATGACTGGAAAGTTTGTGTTTCTTTTTTAAAGAATACGTAGAATTGTCATGAAATACATACGGATTCGAATGAAAATTACTATTACTGAACATAATATTTTTAGGTCGCGGCAACGTCAGAGTTAAAAATCATATTAAGCTTGAAATATGAGCGGAGTATGTTTGTATTCGCTGTCGAATTGGTAAGAACCATATTATTTTGAGATATCATTTTTATTATTTATTTCTTTTAAATGCCACGGATGAATTGGCATATGAAAAGGTAATGAATTCTATGACTTCAAAAGAAATATGTTCAGAGTTGAATGTAAGTTAAATCATAATTTATTCGCAAAAACCTTACCAAAGTTTATATATTTATGCCAAAATCTATATTTTTCGAAAGTTATGAAAAGAGATATAATTTTTAAGTACTTATTTCGAGTGTAGGTTTGTTTGAATGTTATTTTGGCCGCTGTGCTGTTTGGGAGAGGTGGTTATTGTCTTAGCTATTTTGATTGTCTGAATAT
>JAQFYE010000548.1:0-33686 GCA_034694305.1 Protaphorura glebata
AAGTTAATGGAAAAATACACTTTAGACCAGCCACAGTCAGTGTAACTCCGAGGAATTGAACCCCAGCACATCGAAACAACAGGGGACAATCCTTACGATTATGCTACAACGGACTTGCTCTATTTCGTTTTATTGTCTCCGTAAAAAAATTTCTTTCTCGTGGAGTCATATAACAAATCGATTTGTATGCTGAATGCACATGATAAAACAAGGTTTATCAATTTAATATACTAAACGCAAATGATTTGATATGAGTCTGTTATCATTAAAAGTTGCTTGCTAGTGTTCAGATAGAAATATAAATACGGGTGATTTTGAAGAGGTTTTAAAACCATAAAATTGAAAATATTAGCATTGATATTAAATTTATGTTAAAGACTTAAGCAAATTCGAATTCAAAATTTTAGGTAAGGCAGTTTTGATTCCAGTCTATTTGTACGTCATTAATTTTTGGAATGGGTAGTTGGGGGTGGGGCATACTTTCATTTAACTCATAAACTTCATGTGCCCACAGCAAACGATAGAAATGTTTAAAAAAAATGAGCCTGTGAACGTGCGAAGGAGAATTTATGAAATCGAACCTTCAAATATTCTCGCTAAACTGCCACACAATGTCTGTTTTAGACGGCCAATTTAATGAATGAAAGTTAGATTTTAGGTTAATAGAAATATAATTTTTTACAATAATCCAATGTAAAATAATTCAAAATATGTAGAATCTGCCGGAAATCGAGTTTATCACCCTACTGCCTTCCTGCCGCTCCTGTAAACAGTTTGCTTGATTATGAAACAAATTGTGAAACAAGTACATATATTGGATTTTCGTATTTCGGGTTTAATTGTTGTGAAAGAAAATTAAGAAATCAAAATTCTAACATTTCATAATGGTCTAAACAGATTACATCTAAACCGACTTAGCTATCATTAAAACGTAGACAAAATTCAGACGAGCCATAAAGCGAACCGAGTTCGACAAACACAGTAGGTGAAGTGGTTTTTGAGGCTAATCGATTTTAAATAATAAATTGAACAAGATGACACAAGAAGGGTACAAGACTACGCTAAGTCTAATGCGTTGTACTCATGAGCAATTTAACCTGAAATGACAGAATTAACGAGGGCAGCTTTTTAGGAGATATTTTCAGCAAAAGGGATAGGAGTGAACCATGAAAATTCAGCAACGGTAGTCATAATCGTTTCATTTCTTCAAGTAGTCATCAAGTACGATACTCGCTACTTTTTCAAGTCGAGACCTCGGTCTCAACACCAAAATACTAGCTTACTTAAAATATTTTTAATAAAGAAAAAATTTAAATATACGAATATCTCAAAAGGCAAACTCGTTTTTTCAAAATCATGCAATTTTTTATCAATTTTAATTCCAAAATTTGTTTTCTGTGACGTCGTAGATCGTACGTCGCATCCGTATTTACAATACTGAACGTTTCTTTATTAATATGTATGATTTTTGAATCATTTTTTGGACCGCTCTCTGTCTGGAACACCTGGGGATTTCAGAAAACATCGGAGAGTATCTTTTCGAATTTTCTAATAGTGGAGATTACTTTATTCTTTCAGAAAAGCAAAATTGAAATACCTAACATCTCAATTCATTTTCACGAAATTTTAGTATTGAATACTATCGAGTATCCGCACTAATAACGCCCTCGTAAAACTAGCTCGGTAGCTCGGTCGATCGTTCGAATTCCAACACTTGGTCTTTAAGTCTTGAGCAATAGAAAATTCCACCAGCACAAGTAGTTATTAGCAAAATTGGAAATTTAAAGGAAAATCGGAGTCGGAAAATGAGTCTCTTGCGACATGTTTGATTTCTGTTGACAATAACTATGACTGGGCCAGTACGAATAATTATACCCCCGTTACTTGCAATCCTACCTCCATAGCACTTGTGTGACATTTAACCTGCTATTTTGACATTAGATGGAAAGATAACTGTTTACAGCAAACAGGAGGCACACGCCAGGGCACGAGCCCTCTATTAAACGTACACGCATACATTGCCGTTGATAAAATCTGAACTCCGAAAATTGAAACCCGCATGAAGCTAAAGGGTAACAGCACGAGTATGTACATAACATCTGAGATTCGGCCAATCAGTCACCATGTATGCCCCTTATACTTTCGTATGTGTCACAGAAATTTATTCATGTCCGAAAAAATTAAATTTTCGTTGCAAAAGACACGTAGTCCCCAAAATATGGTAATCGTACGTAGTTGAAAATGTTCGGATGTATTAATTTGTTCTTTTTTGAGTAATCTATGTAAAGACGCTAAAAAAATTGTTCACAAATGCAGCGATTCGAATAAATTGTCGGTTTCTGAGGCAGAAAATCCGTTAATACCAAACATAAACCTGGTTGGATTTCTTTGTAACATTCAAATAAAAAAACATTTAAGAAGAAGGTTTACATATTATGTATTTCTTGCGGGTTCCTTATAACCAAAATATTGGTCGTTCAAAACTTCTGAATTTACCTGGAATGTTAAACAATCAATGAAATGAGGAAACCTGTTGACACCTACCTGTTGAACGTATTTCTGAACAGTTAGGATAATTAAAAAGAATCAAACAACGCTCAATAGTGATTTTCTATGTTACCTGCAACACACGCACGTCATCCTCGAGGGTGGCTACTTATCGGAAGTGAACCCTTCTGTTTTTGTGTTACTTCGAATCATTGTCACCTGGGCATATCCGGAGTCATTAATTAAATAACACAGACATTACATTAGAACCGTAGAAGACATTCAGCATTATCATTACAAATATATACTGAATATAAAGTCTAAGCACACCTGTGCATTGCATGACCCTTATCCCTGGCTGTTGTCTTTTGTGTGAGTCAGGTCAGGTGAAAAATGACGTGTATGTTTTGAGTTTGAATTATTACACCTGCATGGTTTTGTGCATTAATTATTTCAGTTTACCTCTTCAGATTTAATATCAAGCCTTATGATGCCATAACCAATTATTGAATTTATGCCTCCATGTGTAAAAGCGGAAATCCAGCATCCAGCGACAAATCAATCATGTATCATCAAGTTCTTTATATATGTAAAAAGAACATAACGTACATGTACTGACGTGGTCCGCTGTAGTGTCGGATATGTATGCCTAAATTGTGGCAACTCATCTGTTACTTTATGCCTAGAATTTAAATACAGTCCGGGCAGGATTCGTTCCGGGAACATTATTTTTGCATTATGGAAAAAGTAGGTTCGATTGGAAAATCTTTTATGGATTATGTAAATGAATCGAATGGTAGCACACTTGGGAAAAAATTGTCAAGTCAGCGTGACAAAATTTAAAGGTGTAATGTTTCAATCGATGATCGGCTGCTTCCAATAAATTGAAAGATTATAGGCATATGAAATCTGTTGCCTGACTAGGACACAGATCCTGAAATTTTATTGGGTTTTCGTATTATCAATGATTCTAGGCCTTTCCTATCGAGTTAAATAAATGCATAATAAGGTCGACAAAAATAAATACCAGCGAATAAATTAAAACTCTGCTGATTTTATTCGGTGTCGGTATAATGACGACCTCAAGTGCATGCATTTTGAATGGGGGTTCAAATCTTTCCAAATGTGCTAACGATGGTTTTGGTTGTAACGTCATTCCAAGCTAATAGTTCGGATCGTTTTAACAGTTACCGTCGCGTACTCACGAAATTTAGCGCATTTGTTGAGTTTTAGTATTCCTGCTACCGCGAATCTAAATTCTACTTTTTTGTAGCCGAACCGAAGGTTTCATAATTTATAGACTCCAAGCCTGAACATTAGACGAACTCTTAAACTGACCTGTAAAGTTTTAATGCTAGAGTCAAACGAGTTGATTTACATTGACCTAACATGTTAATTACAATTGGGACGAGCCAAGGGAAATGGTTCTTCATTAAATACTGAGCCGTACTGACATCTGAAAGAGGTAAGAACGGTTTCTACTGCGTTTGAATTATTTCGTCAAAAAATTCGGCGAATGAGAATTTTAACCGCATGAGGTAGACAATATTGTAAAAGTCAAAATGGTTTACATCAAAGTCCCCAAACTCAATAAACATACAGGTGCCGATTTCGGCTTGGGGTGAATAATTAACACTTGATGTCATGATTTTTATACCGAGCTACAAACGATTGCGTGACTTTTAGCATTGAGGGTTCATAAGGTAAGAAGTATTTGAAACGAACATGAGAGGAATCATGATTAGACTGACTTTAATTTTTACAAGGAAACTACTTTTTATGTAACAGTCACATCAATTGAATACCAAACTCTGTTAGGAGAACGAGTATGCTTAAGATTGCATCGATTCAGAATGATTTTTTTGTCCATGGCCAGAAATTTTTCAAACATTCAATTCAACCATACACAAATTGACTGAGACCTCTATAAAGTTTATGTCTAGCTCGTGATGATGAACCAGAAAATGATTTTATCTGCCGATGAAACCTTCAATTCGACACCGGGAATATTTAGATGACCATATAGTACGGATACTTACATGAAGAGTAGTTTCCTTGTTAGCTGATGTAAGTCAAAAATTCGTCAAGAATCGACCAAGGGTTTTTCGTATTTGAGGTTATGAGTTTGAGATAAATATAATTATTTCCTCATTATTTATTCAGTGACGAACCCGGCCAAAATCAAGATGGACAGCAATGGCTCGACGCGAGAAGTCGAATGTCGCGTGTGTGGTGACAAGGCTTCTGGAAAACATTATGGAGTTCCTTCTTGTGATGGCTGCCGAGGATTCTTCAAGAGATCAATACGCAGGTATACCCTCATGTATTAACTCATTAAAATCATATCATTAAATATTTCACTGATCGACTGATGGGTTCTGACCAGAAGACAGGACAAGAATGTTAGACAAGATGGCCGGAACGAAAGAGAAGTTAAGGTTCCAGTCAGTTAAATTAATTCTACGATTGCATTGAGAAAAATACTTCGACAGTTTTCAAACTTACATCTACGTTTACATCTATGCTTTAGAAATGGTCATATACTTCGAGCATCTGTTTTCGTCCACTCTTCGAAATATTATCTTTATTGCCTCGTATGTTTAATTAGCTTTGATTATTGTGCGCTAGCTAATGATTCCGCATTTATAGAATAGAAATCCAACAACAATTGCCGTTAAAAACGGTTCTCGGAAATGGGCACATTTGATCCTGATCATTAGCTCAATAACTAACCTCTACCAACATGTAAAAGCTATTCATTGGTTTTTATAATGATATTTGAAGCTACCTTCAGGATTTGTGCGTTATGGATCGTAAAGGTTTTGCACATTCCAGATTTGCAGAATTTGCCTGCTTTTGAGAAATTCAGTACTTCCCAGTGAGTCCTTTTGTCAAAAGTGCTTTAGTGGGAACTAGTGCAATATAGCAAAGCCGGTCGGGTCCGGCAGTTGAAATGTATGGTATTTCCATGATTCATTATGAATCATGGTATTTCCTATTTTTCGGTGAAATTTTCTCCTACTACTAGAGGCATCAATCCTATGCCAATTGGAAACCTAAACCGCACACACGAAAAAAACGCAAATGTTCGATCATGTCTTATGGGAGAATGTCCATTAATGAGAGTTATTTTATGAGCACCGTGCATATTTATACCACAATTTGAATTTCTTATGCAGGAACTTGGACTACGTATGTAAAGAGTCCGGGAATTGCATTGTGGACGTGACGCGTCGTAATCAATGTCAAGCATGTCGATTCAAAAAATGTCTTCACGTCAACATGAAACGAGATGGTGAGTGTTTGTCTCTTTGACGCGACGTTCTGACGCACAAACTCACTTTGACTCATTATCCTCTCCAACAAAAATATGACAGAAAAATGGTTGTCCACATTATTGTTGTCATTTAATAGCCCACAACGTTTTCTAAAGATATGACACAGTGGATGTACTTTTACTTGGGAAAGTGAACACCTGGACACACTTTACCCTATGGTCGGATTGGATGACTTATTCATTGCATGACTTTCCCAGACACTTTCAAAGCCTTTAACGTTAGCCTCCTTATCTCACCATTATTATCTTTCATCACACTCCAACTTCCAAAATCATCACAACCTATTCCTACTCACTTCGTCTCTTATAAATACACAAGGATTGGTTAGGACGAAAAGTAAACTTTCGTGAAAAAGACTCCAATATATATACGAGGTGGTTCACAACTGCTTATCACTACACCTGCAATGAAAACCAGCCTTAAAGTTCACATAAATAGTGAGTTAATTTAATTTTTTTGGCGTTCTCGCGGTTAGTGAATCACCCTACGCATTTTATTTCCTGTACAATGTAAAATTCTTACCCTATAACTCGAGTCAATTGGGTACAGATTTGCAATAGAGTTTCTGAACTGAATTCTTCTCAAAAACCCTTAGACTTTCACTCTTGACTACCCAGCTTATCTTTTTGGAAATTGATTTCTACGACCTTAAAGAGGTTTATATAGAAATCTTACATCATACAAAACGTTGGATTGGCCCCAATTGGGGGTCTGATTGGTGAATCGACTCTAATGAAACAGTCTTACTAGCTCCTACTATCTTGAAAACACTGTGTCTTAGTAAGGCTTTAAACATCAAATGATAAGACCAGTGAACCGTGCATGATTCACCTTTGTTGTGTGGTCAAAGCAATTTATTAACTATAAACTAATTCATTTTGGTGACATCGGTGATATATATTTAAAATTTCGGCGTCCAGGCTTTTAAACTGTTAAATTAATCCCTTGAATTTAAACACGTTCTGATTGAAATCGAATATTTAAAAAAAATACAAATGTATGTTGCGTAGTCTGGGCTAGATTGCCAAATTAGACCGAAAGATCCAAATGTAATATTATATCTAAATCTGTAAGTGTAGAACTTGTGATATCTCTGTAATATCCAATGATTTCCAACTTGTATTCAACGAGGTGCAGAAATGTTTTTTTTTGCCGTGTAGCGATATTAATAGCTTTTACGTATGTGCATCTGAGTGTATATTACTGCTTCGTTTTTAAGGAGAGTTTGATGACTCGGTCAAAAAAAAATGTAATGATTGCTTGAAATACGGTTTTGTCCACACACTGCCGGAATTCTACATTACTACTTTGGATAACAACTTCCTGGAAAGCTAACTTTAACATGAGAAAAATACTAGATCATGCTATTCCATGTAAAGCCGACATATAACAATTAAAATAGAAGCAGAATACTAAAATCGTTTATCTTATCCATACGGTCCATACCACAGCATATGTGCACAGAATATTATACATACAGTTTACATAAAACACAAATGTGGACATCTTATATTTTAACAGTTTAATCCTTCTCAATGAATTATTAAATGTGGTATTCTGAGCGTTTATGCTCAGTTGCATGTCGACACCTTTTGTAGTCTAAAATTCAGACGAGGCAATTAAATATTGTAATTAATATTTAACTAAATACTCCAGAGAGTAGAAAGAATTTTTGTTCGCAGATGGCATCCGATCATTTCGCTAAAAATCGAAACAAAATTCCTGAGCTCAACCTTATAAGATTCAAACAAGACCGATGTGATGATTTTAACGAACGATTTCTGACAATGTGCACATAAACTTAAAACCGATGAAAGTCAACCGAGAAGTCATGACCAATGATTTTCTTTTGTATCGTGAGTTATACGTATGTATATGTCGGTTTTTGGTTCAAAGATGGGGAGATATCTTGATTGACAACCTCGATCAAAACTGAACTATTCAGCGCTCTCTAAATATGCAATAATGATACTGGAAAATTGTATATCTTAGTTTTAGCCATAATAAATGCAAAGCCTTCTATGCATAAACTAGTAAGACCGAACGAGGAGAAAGTAAAACAGAATAACATGAGAATGTACGTGAGCATGAGAAGGCACTCTGTTTCTGTTTCTAAAACTTTTGAAAAGTCCCGTGTCCCGTCAATCCAGAGCTCATTCTGATCCGATCCGACCGAAGTACCCGAAGTGTTTGTGTTGCCATTAGGGCAGAATAGCGGAGAGTAACAAATAGTGTCACTCACAGCCGGTCCTTTTCTCACTCCAAAGCCGAACGAGCGCAAAAACCCGACTTTCTTTTTTTCACCCGAATTTTCCTTTCTCCTTGAAAACCGAACCCAACCGTTACAACCGCACATTTTGTCATTCCTTTTCACGCCTTTTGTTGACAATAGGTCTCTGTCGATGACTTACCATCACACACTACAGAATAGAAAGACTCAAGTCCTCGTTCTGGCTTCCCAAGCTCTGACAACAATGCAAAATGCAAGACTAAAGTCCACACATCATTATGTGCAATGCACAACCAAATGTGTACTTTGAGGTTGTGTTTGCTTAACACTTTATTTATCACATGTTAGCATCACCACCATACCTCGCTTCACATCACTGCTTTTCTTTTAAATGATTTCTGAGCTTAAATAATGCGGTCTGCTCATCACGCTAATGATTTGCAAAGAAAACAACAAGAAAGCACTCAGAACATGACGACTAAACGGTCCCGACTATTTACGTATTTATTTAAAGAGTATTCTCATTAATTAACATTTCCATATGTTGGAAGAGTACTGGCCTTCCCTCAGGTTTTGCCAAAGTTCACATTTGAAGTGTAGAGAAGTCAGCGCGGCGCCGGGGAAAGATTTCTTTAAACAATTTTCCGGGCCTTCAGTCCTTAGAAAATGAAAGCATGAGAAAAAATTATTTTGATCAAGTCTGGAATATCGTTATTTCGAATTGAGCAGAGATGTGAGGGAATGTTAAAATATTTACGTAAATGACCTAATAGAGCATCTGCGTTTTATTCATTTGGGTTCGGAGGTCAAAACTTTCACCACTTTCTCCATTAGGCTGCATGTAGTAGAAAGCTGGAGAAGGACCCGCGTTCTATTTTAACACCCCCCGCCCCGCTCCCCGCTGTATTATTCAGCACCAGCGCTCTACTAGGTCATTTGCTGTATTCTTCACAATTTCTCTCAGGGATATTACGATGTTGACGCAATTTCCAATTTGGGTTTTGCTCTAAATTGTATGGAAGGCATGCTTTTGTTTCATGTTAGTATACGATTTTCTTTATTGAACTTTTATTTGGATATTGCGAGTGGAATGTTTATTATGTCAGTGCCGCAGTCATTATCGTAGTAGGTTCGACCTTGCAGGTGATTATCGAAACCAGGTTGATGTTGTTTGATAATATACGTATAGTATCTATTCATCGGGACCGAAAATATCTGGCACGAACTTATGCAGGGTTGGTCACTAAGAATCAACGCGAACTTTTTTGTGGGCGGACAATTCAGTCGATTGAAGTATGACATTACTAATAAAAATAATCTGGACAATAAACCTTGACTTCATTAAGAACTCACCCCCATTTAAAAAAGATTTCGATTAACAACCACCTCTGATATTCCAAGTTTACTCTTGAATTTAAACTGAATTGACCTTATGTCTGAGTCAAACATCTATATTACCTCATATTCGGAGACATACACATATTGTAATTACTGACCTGTATATTTCTTATTGCATACGTGGATGTTTTGTAACTCTGATTTATCTCTAGGTTTAGTTGTCGAATGGTCAAGTATGGATGACCATCCGCACTACTTTTAGGAGTATAGTACTATTTCCTTTAGTATTCCAAACTGCTTAATTATTCACTTTTGACACCCATATCTAGTGATTTTTCTAAAAATATCGATTTTGACCTCTCTATTTGAAATTCCTGTACTCCTAGCCAATCTTGAAAAGGTGGCCAACCTGAGTATGAGAGATCACCATTACATAATATATTATATATGGTGGTAGCAGTCAAGTACAAGGTCCTCCCAAAAACCTCAAAATGCCTAAACATTTTATATCATAATATTCACATTGACAGTGGGACAAAATTAAAAATTTTGGAGATTCAGGAAGCGGTATATTGGTAGAACTTGGTTGCTTTGTAATTCTGATTCAGCCCTTGATTTAGCTGTCCAGAATGAGAGGTCACCGAGGACAATGGGGATAAACAAGTCCCGAGTGCCATTTCAAACCTACAATCCGGCAGCAGTTTATTTTCCAGGAGGTGTTTCTGGACCGTTCAAGAATCTGACCGGTACTGGTGGTGCGGACAGTCGATTCTACCCATTCATTCAAGCGGCCACCTCCGTCATATCTCTTCCTTCGAGGTCAGTCCATTTTGGAGTATATTAGTGCAGGTGGTTCTTGAGTCCTCTCAGAGGCTCGACTCCGTGGTTGGAAAATGTTCATGCCGGATAAAGTTGGATGAGACTTCCTTCGTGTCAAATAGAAATCCAACCAAAATTTCCACGAAGAATTTACAGCCTTCATGCGGAATTTAAATTAATAAGTATTTTTGATCTCTTTTTTCAAGACGACTCCTATTTACGGCGCAACCATCTCTTATGTCTCCTCCACCCCCACCCTCATCATCTTCAGAGTCTATGAGTAAGGACAAGGGTGGAAGTCGTGAGGAAGAAGTGACGACGACGACGAACAATGACATGGATTTTTACCCATTCATCAGTGCTCATGAAAATGTTTACGAGTCAGCCGCAAAACTCCTCTTTCTGAGCATCAAATGGGCCAGAAGTGTTCCTAGCTTTGGGGGAGTAAGAAGCAAAATTAATTTATTCAAATTAGACAGAAACAAGTTGACAATTAAATTAAAAGTTCAGATTGTGATGGGCACTTTAAATTGGATGAGTATGAGCGAGACACTCGAAATTCGACGTGCTTTTATCTTATTCCATCTTGTGCATGCAAGCACTATTTTATATTGGAAGTGGAGAACTTTTGGTAAAGCCCGGTCTCTATATAATCGAACCCGGTCTCCATTACAACCCGGGTACCTTTCCCTACTTTCTCCATGCACTCTTATGGAGAAAGTCGAGAAATCGATTGACCTGAAGACATATTTTGCAAATACAGTCCCGGGGCTCTATCAGAAGTTCTCCGTATATCACAGAAAGCTATCGACGACTTAAAGAAAAAGTAAAGAATCATTTGAACTGGTCCGGAAAAAAAAATTGCGTTAAATTCCCGAACTTTGAAATATTCCCAATCCCACTAGTTTCATTCTCCGGCTATAGGTTATAATTTCTAATAGTTGGTGTCGGTAATCTGTATTCTGTACACTATTGGTTCTATTAGCTTCCAACCAACGATCAATCAACTTTACTGGAGCACTCGTGGTCAGAATTATTTATCCTGAGCGCAGCGCAATGGGGTCTCTTGATTGACGGGTCATTTCTACTTGGAAAAAGTAGTAGTCACATTTCCAGCGCAAAGAGACTAACTGATACCCTCAATAAAATTGGAAACCTGAATCCTGATCACACCGAGTTGGCCTGTATGAAAGCTGTTGTTCTATTCAAACCAGGTAAAATAAAATAAACCTTGTCTGTCAAAACAATTCACAAATCAATGACCAAAACATTTGAATCTCAAGGATTTAGGCCCGTTAGAATTTTCTTAATTCTAAACAAATGTATGTATAACCACTAACTGAAACTTGTCCAACCCGTACAGAAACACCAAACTTAACCTCACAAATTCGGATGGAATTCCTTCAAGACCAAACCATGATAATGCTTCAGGAATACTGTTTCGCAAAAACTCCTCTGAATAAAATCCGATTCGGTAAACTACTCCTAAGCTTTCCTCTGCTAAAAACTATTTCTGGAACTGATCTCGAAGAACTATTTTTTAAGCAAACTGTGGGTGAAGTATCGATTCAAAAATTAATTTCAGATCTTGTGAAGTCGCCATTTTAAACAAGTGCAACGTTTTTTATTTTTATTTTCGACAGTCTCTGTCCTTCTCATTACAATGCAGATGTCTATGTTATTTTTATTTTATTACCAAAGATTTGAGAATAAAAAAAAACTTATCGATGGGTTTTCTATTAGCCAATTGACGATATTGTTTTCGATTAATTTGATTTGAGAACATTTGGAATAATTTAATCAACTTCTTCCATTCGTGAAGCATCTTCTTCACCCTCAAGTGGTGGAACGTCATCTTTTTCAGTAGCAGCAGCCTCCTCACTGGCGGGCACTGGGTCTTCTTCATCAATTCCAAGACCAAGCTTGATCATTCGGTGAATTCGACCAGCATGGATCTATAAACACATAAATGGTACAATTTAGTCAAAAATCGATTTTAATAACAGCGATTAGAAGATTGCGAAAATCGTGCAAACATATTTACCATTGGGTCTTCCAAACAGAAACCAGAGCTCAACAAGGAAGTCTCATAGAGGAGCATAACGAGATCTTTGACGGCCTTGTCATTCTTGTCATTGTCCGCCTTAATTCGAAGGTTTTCAATAATAGAATGTTCAGGGTTAATTTCAAGGTGCTTCTTAGCAGCCATGTAGCCCATTGTTGAAGAATCTCGAAGAGCTTGGGCTTTCATAATCCGCTCCATGTTAGCAGTCCACCCATATTGTGAAGTGACGATGCAACAAGGGGAGTCGACGAGTCGGTTTGATACGACGACTTTCTCCACTTTCTTGTCAAGGATGTCTTTCATGACTTTGCACAATCCTTCCAATTTAGTCTTAGCCTCTTCAAATTTCTTCTTCTCTTCCTCATCTTCAGGAAGTTCAAGACCCTCTTTGGTGACGCTGACGAGTTGTTTACCGTCAAATTCCTTCAACTGTTGAACAACATACTCGTCAATGGGCTCAGTCATGTAAACGACCTCAAATCCACGTTTCTTGACTCGCTCAACGAAGGCGGAGGATGAGACAGTCTCGCGGGATTCACCTAAAAAATAAAAATTGCACAATTAATTCAAAATGATTAACAATAATTACAGAAGTTCCTTCACAAATACGTGAACTTACTAAATAGTAACAAAACAATCAGCCAATCGGAATCTGATGTTAAAGACCTAACAATGCCGAATATTGGCCTGTCTAAATTATTAAAGTATTACTAAATATTTGGAAATTGTACTAGTGTGCTTACCGGTGATATAGTAGATGTGTTTCTGACTTTCCTTCATTCTTGAGACGTACTCTTTGAAGCTTGTTACTTCATCACCGGATGCGCTTGTGTGGTAACGCAACATCTCACTGAGTTTCTTTCTGTTTTGTGAATCCTCATGGATGCCGAGTTTCAAGTTCTTGCTGAATTGTTCGTAGAATTTCTTGAAGTTGTCCTTGTCCTCACCAATTTCATCGAATAATTCCAAGCATTTCTTGACTAAGTTCTTACGAATGACTTTAAGGATTTTGTTTTGTTGAAGCATTTCACGAGAAATGTTCAACGGGAGATCTTCACTGTCAACAACACCTGTAATCATAAAAAATATTTAATAAAATATGCTCATTAGGTGAAATAAAGATATTTTCATTTTTAGGTTAGACTTAAGAATTTACCTCGGATGAAGTTAAGGTATTCTGGGATCAAATCTTCGCAATTGTCCATAATGAAAACCCGTCGGACATAGAGCTTGATATTGTTCTTTTTCTTTTTATTTTCAAAGAGATCGAAAGGAGCTCTTCTTGGGACGAAGAGTAAAGCGCGGAACTCGAGTTGACCTTCAACACTGAAGTGTTTGACGGCCAAATGATCTTCCCAGTCATTGGTCAAACTCTTGTAAAATTCACCGTACTCGTCTTGGGTAATATCATCTGGGTTGCGAGTCCAAATTGGCTTAGTTTTGTTAAGTTCTTCCTCTTCAGTGTACTTCTCCTTGATCTTCTTCTTTTTATCCTTCTTTTTATCGGCCGCTTCATCATCGTCATCAACGTCTTCGATTTTGGGCTTCTCATCATCTTCATCACCCTCCTTTTTCTCGGCATCATCAGCTGGTTTCTCCTCTTCTTCTTCCTCCTCTACTTCCTTCTCACGTTCTTTCTCGACTACCAACTTGATGGGGTAACCAATAAATTGGGAATGCTTTTTGACGACTTCCTTGATCTTGCTTTCCTAAATACAAAAATAGATCAAATTAGTTTCAAATTCTTTAACATATTTTCTAGAAATGAAAGAATAGTCAAAATTAGTTTGAATTCTTAAATAAATTTTCTAGGAACGAAAGAACATCGAAAACATAATGAACGTGCTAACTTACCCCACAATAGTCCAACTGATCTTCTTTCAAGTGAAGAGTGATTCTAGTTCCTCTTCCAATGCTTGGACCAGTGTCAGCTTGAATGGTAAAACTTCCACCTGCGCTGGACTCCCAAATGTATTGTTCATCATCATTGTGTTTACTGATGACAGTTACTCGGTCAGCGACAAGGTAGGCAGAATAGAAACCTACACCGAATTGCCCAATCATAGAAATGTCAGCACCAGCTTGGAGAGCCTCCATGAATGCCTTTGTTCCAGATTTAGCAATAGTTCCCAAGTTGTTAACCAAGTCAGCCTTTGTCATTCCAATACCAGTATCAAAGATTGTGAGGGTTTTGCCGTCCTTGCTTGGGTCGACCTTGATGTATAGTTCCTTGCCAGATTCCAATTTTGTTGGGTCAGTCAAGGATTCGTAGCGGATTTTGTCCAAAGCATCAGATGCATTGGAGATCAACTCTCGGAGAAAAATTTCTTTGTTGGAATAAAATGTGTTGATGATAAGGGACATCAACTGGGCGATTTCAGCCTGGAAGGCGAAGGTCTCAACCTCCGTTTCCATTTTATCCTCAGGCATCTGAAATGGAAGTAAATTAATCTGAATTAATAAAAAGACAAAGATATCCTATATTCAAATAACAGATAGATCGTAATCCCCCTCCCCGTTTTCGTTTATTAAATTCCAATTTCTACAAAAACAAGATATGTCAAAACGGATTCTGATTCTCGGATGTAATTGTAAATAAGAACTCTCTCCGTGAAACGAAACTTAATATTACTGAGCTAAATTAAAAAAAAACAATCAATACTAACGCAACTGACTCATCTTGCCCCATCGTGGTGATTCATATTCCCGATATTACGTTACGTAGAAATTAAGCAGAATATTCTCGAGTTATCAATGAATCATGAAGTACAATCGCAATTGCATATGAAATAAGTAATTCCGAGAACGAAAAGCAATTCGGTTTATTTTTTTCACTAAAAATATTTATCACGTAGACAGATCCATTACCATTGTACATTAATTCCTGAGAATTGAGGCCAATTACTAATTACTACTGGTATTAAATCACACATCTTAACACATTCCTTCCTTTGTTAAATCAGCCTATTAGCAGTATTAGCTAAACCATTTAATTTATTCATAAAACGAAAGGAACTATATTCAATATTCTAGAAATTCCTATTCCTCTAGGACCAGTTGAGTGGTGAAACCTTCTATCATTTGTCTTTGTCGTTCGTCCGTAGTCAACTTCTTTAAAATTCGAAAATGATTAAATTGGAACGGAATATTCTGGGCTACAAAAATTATAACTAAAAGTAATCTGCTACAAATCAACTACTGATGACTGACCATGCCTTCTGCATAGGTCAGCCATGGACTCATGGTTAGACGACCGCGTGGTTACCCCGCCCAAAATGATATCTCACGAAATTTCATTTTTCAGTCAGCAATTCCGTACATATTCAATTGTATACACTTTTAAACTATCGAATCATTTGTACTGCCTGGATTATTAGCCAGGTAGGTAAAAAAAAATTTCCCATGACGAAACAATTTCAAATTTAGTCACGCCCGATGTTCAGTCCTAATTTTTTTTCTAACAATACTAAAAATAAAAATTTGATACTTACATTGATCAGTTGTTAAAGATGAGTTCGGTTTTAAAAGAGTAGAAGATTAAGTCACTGATGACCACGTTGAATAAAAAGAAACTGCACTGCACAGATCGATTTTTGTGGACTGCACTGAACTGTAGTTTTTGTAATTGAGAGAGAGAGACGCGGAGTGCTTGCCGGTTTTATACTCAAACCCAGTCTTTCTAGAAAATTCGAGAACTTTCCTACAGTAGAGAGCACGCGAGTGAGAGGTAGAAGGATGGGAATCCACGTAAGGCACTGGAGCTAAGCCCCGCCCTCCCACTCACTCTCGTCACAATTGAATGTCTCTTGTTCTCGAATTTTCTAGAAGATTCGAGAACTCTCTGGAAGGAAAACGCACAAGCCGGCATTGGAATTTTTTTATCCGATCGACCACGCCGCACTCCGTACGAGTCCATCGACTTTTCCAGCGTTTTCTTTGTGGAAAATAAAACGTGCGGGTGGATGAATGGGTGTAGCGTACGATAAAGCACTGTTAAATTCAGCAGTGTTCTTGGTCATGGTGCTATTAATTTTATGGGGTTTGCAGTTTTCCCGGCATTTTTCGCCACGCTGTGGGTTCATAGTTGCGAATCATTCAGTGATTCACTGTAATCGCAATTTCGCAATGAATTAATGAAACGATGAAAATGTAAATTTTATGTGGAGAAATTGATGAATGTCGCCGTGGATGGGATGAATATTAGGTTGTGCAAAATGTAATGTAACAGAATTTTCTAATTTTATGTACGGAATTCTCAATGAATTTTCATTTGTGAAAAAATGACGGAATGTGCCCATGAGAGTGAAAGGTTTGAATTTCACCTCTGCAAGATTTTCATTCATTGTTCGAGTTCAGTTAATTGTTTAACGGGTTTCTTTATTTATATTCTGCAATAATTATTGAAAAGAACATAATATTCATCAAGGTAGGTAATATGAAATTGGTTAATTCGTTCGAATGAGGTAAATGTAAATTCAAAAGTTGAAAGGAAACTCGTATTATACGTGGCATGTAATGACAAAGGAAAGGCCACTGACTGATTGTGCAAGGTCGAATATTCTGGAGAAAAAGTCTATTACAAAAAAACACTATTACGAAAATATCGTAATTATTGCACTCATTCGAAAAACTCTTATTATGTACAGGGTGTCCCAGAGAGCGCACCATTGTTTGATTATATTTTCGGCGTTAGTTACATGAAATTATGTTACGACCGGTTTGGAATTATTGGTAAATTCTCATTTGTTTTATCAACGTGTAATAAACCACACACTCATTTTACTAACTTTAACCGGAAATTAGTTTTATAGATGGGTTCCACTGTCCCAATGATTTTTATTTTGATGATTTAAATTGATAAAATAAATTCAGAATTTATTAGGAATTCCAACCTGACCGTTACATAAATTCTTTTAACTACGCCAAAATATGATCAAACAATGCAATGTGCGCTTTCTCTGGGACACCCTATAATTCTGCCAAGCTGATTAGATAGGTATAGATGTGTTTCACTAGAAAGTGAGTTATGTGTTTTGTTCAGAATTCAGATTCCAAAAAGTTATTGATTATCGCATGTAAGAACTTTTAGAACAATAATTGTTCTAAAAGTTCTGAAATGGTTTAATGGTTATCTATCTTATATATCTTAAAAAAATGTAAAAAAAGGACCCATTATTATACCGCACATTCTTATTGAATCAAAAGTAGGATTTAAGAAATAAAATATAATACGGAACCCTTTCGGCGGGAACTCGTTATAACATGATACAATATAATTTTGCGAAATTTTGAAATTTAGTATTCTATAAAATGATTAAATTTCTTTTTGACAAATAAATGGGAGAATTTGGGTTACAGCTGGAAGTGCACGATACGATACGACATGCGAATATGACGGTTTTGAAACTCAGGAAAAATGCACGTACGTGCATTTTTATTTACATTTTATTTTGGTATTCAACTAATCGTTTAGCACTAGTTGAAAAATTGAAAGATTGCAGATTATGTCCAGACAATCCGGCAGTAGTATGTGAACGAATTTCTGAGAACATGAGATGGGGATTTCTGACTTGTGAGACACCTTTGAAAAGCGCCAAAAATTGGCGCGACATGTCCGAGAATTTGCATTTTATTGACTTCTTTGAATTTGGTGTTTTATTTTCAACTTTCACATCAGAAATTGTGAAATTTTGCAGTAGTTGACACTGACTAATTTTGAAAGTGTTTTTGTGACAGTGTGAAATTACTAACCTTTAGTCATGTCATCCGAGGATTCTCCACAACCGGAACCGCAAGAATTTTATTTGCCACATCAACCCCACCCACAACCACAACAGGCTCATTTCTTAAATGCCACTACTGGACAATCTACGACTTTGACCTTGACCTCTGACGGAAGAGGAATTAACATCTACCCTCCTTGTGTTTATAGTGGACCTAGTCTAAAGGAAAAGGCCACAGTTTCAAAAGGTCAACAAGGCAAGCGTTGCACGACAGCACCCACAACAAGCAAAGGTCAAGGGGTAAGATTGCGTGGAGGATGTCACAACAAATACTACCAACTAAAAGACATCAGACTTGAAAGGTACGCTCTAATTAACTAAGTAATTATGTTTTAAATTATTTATTTATTACAATATTATACTAGATATATTCTATATTGAATCTGTTTACCAGAAACTGCCTGAATGGCCTGAAAGGAAAATAAATATAACGTGTTTCCGAAAAATTCCTATTCGTGTTTATGAACAGGAGATGAACAAACTAAAGTTTCAAGATTTTATACATTTTGAAATTCTGGAAGCGAACTGTTTGAATCAAAATTTTGGACTCGCATTTGACGAAACATAACTGATTCGAATGTCTTAATTTCGATGTCAAAAATCCATGCATGAATATTAATAATTTTAAATTTCATAACCATTAATATGCATTCCAGGGAGGACAAAAGATGCAAAACCAGTCGAGTCGCTGATCAGGATGGTAGAAGCTATGAACATTACGGGAGCATAAGCAGAGGAGAAGAATTAGCGTTTCTGGTCGGTTCGAGAAGATTTAATTCTCAAAATCGTTCCCCATCCCCGTCTTCAGAACTTCCATCATCAACATGCCAGCCAAACAAAGAACTGGATGAGCCCCGAATCAATTCAAGTCGGTTTGAGGCCGAAGCGATTCAAAATTTGATATCTGATCTTGCAGAGGTTCCATTAGCGGTTGAACGTGCTGTGAGAGCGGGCGCTAGTGAGAATACCAGAGAAAATCAACAGTTATTGCGGGAGGTAATCCGTTTTTATGAATGAATTGGACAAATTATGTATTTTGATTCTAATGAACTAGATTCTAAAACGTTTTTACTGGTAACGGTATTATTATGAGACATTTAAATTTTATCGTATTTTTAACTAATCTAACTAATGTATTTGAAATACTAAATTCGACGATCACGCAAACCGTACAACTTGAGCGCAATGCAAGAATTCTGAGGTAGATGCCATTCTTTCGTAGTTCTGTTTTCAATTTGACGCTCCTACGTGCTGTGCTGGATGAAAGTTCACTCGAATTCAGCAAATGTTTAAATCCCAAAAATTTGATGCAAAGTTTAACGGCAACCTCTTCCTGGTTGTAGAGTTAAGCTAAATGTTTTGCGCCACGGTGTACAAATATGTCAAAAACAATATGTTTATGTTTGTTGTGCTGTAAATCTAACAATAAGATATGTTTACAAATTTCAGGCCACAAGAAAATTAAACATTCAACCTTCAACTAAAATCTACAGTAATCTCCTTGAAATTAGCGTCGTTCCGGAGGTGAACCTGAAAAGAATTCTACTGAAGGAGAAAAAACATGACCCTGTCCCAGTTCTAGAGGACTACATCCAATTTCAGTACTGTAAGGTGAAACCTTACAGCTTCGACCATTCTTCAACTAGTTCAACTTCACCCATCCCGAATATGACTGACGATAATTCAAATAATGATTATGATATCAATCGAATGGACAGAATGTTTTTTAGTCAATAATAATTTATTTTGCGAATAATAGGTACAAAGTTTAAAAATCAACAATTAAGTCATAATATGTATGGAAATACAAAATCTGATACTGTGCTCTATTTGTGTATAAAGTTTTGTACATTAGTGAATCGTTCTCGTAATTCGTAATGACTTACAATGCAATAACAACGCCACATCCTTCCACTTAATATCCCCTCTTCTGACTGGAATAATTTTGAAAAATATTATGATATCATCAACCACCTCACACCCCTGAAGAACATTTAGAATGAAATCATCTTCGTCAAACAGCTTGTTTTGACCCAAAAACTGCACTCCTTTCTTTGTTCGACTGATTATGATGTGCTACTAGAACACTCAAACATTGCACCCATTCTTCAGCATTTTTTCCATCTTTGGGCTTCAGAACGTAAGTTTTCTCTTCAGTAAATATCTCAAAGGCCTTTGGAATGTTTCGGTGTGAACGTGAAACACGGACGGAACGAATTTGTGTCAGGTCTAACGTCGTCAGGACGGAGGACTGTAAATTGTAAACGATTATATTAATTTTTTTCTGTTTTTTTTTCTGAGGATAAGTATAGCAAGCTTTTGCGTACAGGCTTAAAAGTAAATCATAAGGAGATATTTCAAGAACGTTCTCTAAAAATCATGTTGTCCAGTTTTCCGAAGGTTGCATTTTATAAGAGAATAAAATATTCGTCACTTTTGACGAGGAATTCGGAAAATTGTGAGCAAAAATGGTTTTGGTATATTATTCGTACGAGCAAGTGATATACTTTTCCGATTTATACATAGATTCAGATGGATTTCGTTGTTTATCGACTCTGACGTGAACTTGTCGGTTGGTCTAGATTTTATTATACCTTCCGACTACGACATTATGGTGCCCCTTAATTTAACAAGAATTAATTGAAACTCAAAAATCACTTATTATTGATTTAGTTTAGCAGAATCAATTGTATTACCCGATCTCTGCAACTGAGTTGGCCCCCAGAAAGTGTAAAATATCTTGTTCGCCATCTCTTAAACAGTCTCCATTTCCCTTTCTTTTCTTTCATTTCTCCCTCAATGACTGGATCCGTTTCATTCAAAATTCCAAGAGCTTTTTCAGGGTGATTACAAAGAAAGCAACCCCACTGTTTGTAGCTTCCATTGAAGCTGAATACATCGAAGAAACCAACCATTCGTAGCTCCGCGATTAAATTTTCGTGCTCCTAAAAATAAAAAATTGGCGATATTAGTCCAATAGACCTTGACTTTTTGGTAACTTTTCACACAACAAAAATGTACCGACTTACCCGTGTATTTGGAAATGCAGAAGTGACGAGGGTCAGGAAAGTTTTGCTGTCGCATTTAAGAATGTCCCAGCAGTTTTTTAAACTACTAACAGACTGTTCCCTTGTACTCAGAGCAACACTTGATCTGGATTGGAGTGCTAGAAACATAATGTGAATCCAAACTCGTGGATATTGAGTTTTCATTGTGAACAGAGTGTTCGAATACAAACAGTGTGGTGCTGAACGATCTTGACACGCGAAATGTAATTTAGCCGTCTTCTTGGACTTTCTCTCTGCAAAGTGTAATAATAACTTTCAAACCACTTTGAACTTTCGTGTAACCTATTTTCTTATTACAATGAGATGTTGATTAAAACGAGATAGGAGTTAAAGCTTCAAGTTGACAAAGCCTCAAATCTCAACCAACCAATTTCTTAAGTTTAAACTTTTGAACTCACCCTCGATGGTGCACTTGACAGGAAGTGGGATTTTGACACAGATTTTCTCCATATAAGATTTGATTTTATCCAAATGTTTCTCGCAGAAATGCTGGACAGTGTCTCGCATCGGATATGGCTCAAACACGCTAATCCTCTGTTAAAATAAAGTCAGTGTTCGAGTTAGAGCTTTTAAATCGGAGTAGCAGTAGAATTCAAGAATTTCAAATAAGTACAGATAAGGTAATCACAATTCCAATCCAATTCCTTTTTTACAATCTGGTTACTTAATACAATATGACGCTATAAAGTTTCTCAATCAATTGAATGGGCTTCCTTTATCTTTTTCAATTAAGAATTGTAAATTTTAGCAGTCCACAGAAATGTAATTAATTACAAATTACAAATTACAGCCTGCTTTTGAAAGTATTTCAATTACAGTTACAAATTACATGCAAAATTATTGATGTAATTAATTCCAATTACAATTACGTAATTGTAATTGGATTTTCAATTACAATTATAATTACAATTTCAAATATATCCTTTCTTGTGTTTTTCTGCACTAAAAACGCATTTTCTGTTTCACTATCCAAAACTTCATTCAATCTTTACTAGTCGACAAATGTAATCGAGAAAACAGTAATTTCATTGCAAATTACAATTACAATTACAGACATCTACCGAGTCATTAATTACAATTACAATTTCAATTACGTAATTGTAATTGTATTTTGTAATTGAAATTACAATAACCAATGTAATTGACCCAAGTCTGGCAGTCCAATATTTATAAATTGATTTGACCGCTCTGTGAAAGTGAAAATGGAATCCGGCTGAGTGATAGCTCAGTTCGGCACAAATTTTTTTATCTGATGCAAAATATGTGTAATTCATAAGAATCTTATATCTTCCATCAATAACCTGTTCTCTTGTAATAACTTCTCGGTATTAACATTCTACGTGGGTCTTAATTTCAACTTCATGAACTTACATGCCCTTCATTCCCATTTTCTTCTGCCGTGCCACCAACAAATCCACTATCTGCACCACGTAAGTCTGGCTGACTTTGAACAATATGATGACTTGGAGGTAACCCTTTGAGTAAACTTGCTTTGCTAGCTTTATTACTCAAGTTGGATTGCGTTGTACTGCTTAAAGTTTGGGCTGATGCTAAAGAAGTTAGATGTGAGAAAGATCGCGTCGTCGGTGACTGGTAGTGGTGATGATGAGGGGGGTGAATTATGTTCACAATCGAATCACCACCACTACTTGGAGTAGTCATTGTGATGCTCATACCACTGGAATAGAACAAACACGTATACAATTGTAAATTGTTGACTTAATATTTAGAGAAATATCACACTTTTACTTAAATGGCATATTTTGGCAAATTCATGGAATTTGGTATCGCATTTAATTACCTGGTTGACTTGGAATAATGCTGAGGCAAGGTAAGTGGGCGGTTGACTTGAAGTTTTGTCAAGCTTTTGTGGAGGCTCGTTCCTGAAAAAAATGTTTTGTGATTTTGATTAATTGAGGAATATTGGAATTTTAATTATCTTTCTAAATAAACTAGGATGGAACGTTATAACATGAGTTTGACTTTAATCTGATTGTACAAATAGATTAAAACTGGTATGTTTTATTAAATTTATTTTACATCAAAATATATAATCAACTCTAAGTAGACTCGCGCGTCTATGTTTTGACAAAAACACTTCAGAGTTCAAAGAATTTCGCAAAAAAAATACTTCCTTCCTATAAGAATATACTTCAAAATAGTTACTTCCTTCACTGTTTGTCCAGAAATTGAATAAAAGATAATTGCAAAGTACAAAATCTCAACTGTTCTTAGTTCTGTTGGAAATACAGTCTTAATTTTAAGGGCTTCACAATATTTAATCGAAATATTCACTCCCAAGATACACACACACGAATATATTTAATTAAGATGGGGATACAATAATTGGTATGATCTACTTTCAGTCACATTCAAAAATTATTTTATAGGGACAAAGCAACTGAATTCAACTATAGTGTTCGTAATAACAAAACTGCGAAACTTAAACTGCCTAATATGTGATCGAAACTTCTTTCTTACCATTATTGAGTCTTCCTCTGCTATTATCCATCCTATTTCGTACCAATCTGGCGCTGGGTGACTGAACAGCATAACTTTGATGAGGAAAATCATTGACCCGAATAACCGTGATTCCATTGCCGGTTTGTATTTGTGGACTACATGAAGAAATTCAATTTTATTATAAAGTTCATATCGTAAGTCGATTCCGGCTGGGCTTTGTGTCAACGAGGATTTAGAAATAAGTAAAGAGTTTTGATTTTATGGTTATGACAGAACATATAGGAAATTCTACTTTTTGGCTTAATTAATTCAGAAGTGCAGTAGTATATATTTTTGCGTTCAATCCTGGTATGAAAAATGAGATCCACAAAGATCGATAACATTTTTAGGCAAATTAACACGGGAACTAAGCTTGATTGTACAAGTTAAGAAAACGAAGGTGAAAACATAAGTTTTCTTATACTCAATCTATACTCAACTTAAGTTAAGTATAATATAGAGTGTTCAGAAATTTCGCAGTGGGTAATCTTTCAAAGCTATATAACATTTAGCATGACGTGTCAAAAGTTGCACGTTATGGCCATAATAGTAGATTCGAGAAGAACTCGAGAGCGTACGGATATGGATTCATTCGACCTGGTTAAACCAATATATTTTAATTTATATACAAATGTGACTTACCCAACACCGCTAAGCTTTTCCAAAATTGGAACATGGCAAGGATTAGAACAAAGAATCCGAAGCCTTTCGATGAGACTTCCATTCACTAAATTTGTATTGCTTTGGCAAAGTGTCAACACTTCACGAAGTACTTGGGCCTGAACTGCCGGTTGCATGTCCTTGTTTAACAGAGTAATCAGATGAGACAAAGACTCGTAGCTTTTGTCCTGAAATTATTTTCAATAAATTTTGAAATCAAAACGTGTGGAAGGTTACTGTGAAACATGTACTAAATAAATCTCATATGGGCCACAGAGTCAATTATTACAATTCAAAGGTCTCCGTGTTGAAATTCTTGAAATCTAATACACCAAATTCGAAAATGTAGTTATCTGAAGTAAGGTTTCGACTTTCTGAAGAAAATTAAATTATACATTGAAGGCTGTCCTAATTCGATCGACGATAAATGTCACCTTTTCGAGCTGAGAGAGCATTAAAATAGTGTTGCAAACCCCGGTTGTTTCTGTCAGAATATTTGGCGTACGGATTCACACTATTAGCGTAGAAAGCCATTTTCTCAAGTGGATTTTCTCCGTACAAAAATAATAATTTCATCTGAATTCAGCTCATTTTTCCAAACCAAACGCTGGATACCGGTTATGCATAAACCACGAATCTGAATAATGTGAACGCGGTTTACAAGAGAAATGACATACCATAGCGCAAGGTGAGTTCTGGTAAATCAATTAAGGCCTGGACTTCTAAATCAGGTGGTTGGTGCTCATTTTGACGTTATTTGAGACATTTTGATTTTACATGCGTACCTTGAAGGACACCCCAAGTGTTCGGAGAATCTCTGCCACCGTCCCAACGCAATTAACATTGACATCTGTGGCTGCCTTTATTTTCCCCATTTGTTCCGTCACTGACCTCGAACTCGTACTCATGGCTAGAAAGACTTGGAGGACTTGAGTGGTCGTCTGGTAGAGTTTAAGACAGTCGAGGAGTTGAGGCAGGGAGGGTTCTAAAAGCTGAATAAAACAATTTCAAAGAGAAGTTACAGTGTTTACTTTCATTTATATTATCGTATCTAACAAGCTTGGGAAAATAATGTTCCAGTGAGTAACTTGAAATATTCAGCGAGACTAATTATCTAGAAAAAACTTGCTGACTTCTACAACGTGTAATTTTTGGAGTCTTCCAGAGAACCTGCTTTAATTATTTTATTGTAAAAGAAATTAAATAAAGTGTGAGCGACATTGCTGTATTTTCTTGCATTTCTCAGCGAAATATTTGTCGATAATTTTTTTTCCGGATTTGTGCCCTAAGCTGTTCGTACCATTGCATTGTCAGCTGCGACCATTGTGAAAAGTTGTAACAAAGCCAGTTTGTCATTATTTTCACATTTTGGAAGAAGGGACGCCAAGGCCATGACATGTTCTTGAATTCGTTCCCGATTCAGAGTGTAGATTTGTGGTAAAACACGAGCAAGGGGATGATTTCCTGAAAAATTAATTCGAATTTGTGAATACGTCGAGCATACTCTTACTAACTGATACTGATACTCATCGTGATGCAAAGTCACAGATTATATCAGCCTTTTAAGGAACTTGCTCCCCGTTCGGTCTAGGAAAAGTAACTCTAGTGGTAGAAGGAAAGAAATCCATTATAGAAAAATATTCACTTCAAAGATTGACTCAAACTCGTTTGCCAGAATAATCGTACCTCATAGTAAGGTAGCTCCGGCTGCCTTAACCACATTACCACGATTAACAATTAATATTTCGCCAATTAAATCATTACCCCCAATCACAGAGTCAATCAAAGGTTGAACATGTTTTGCGAGCAAGTCTGGATTTTCTATGGCCGCAAGAGGTAGATAGCAAGTCACATTTCGACAAAGTTCCCGATTTCCTTTGTGTAAAAATTTAACTGCTACCGGAAGTGCAACTCTCATGACTGGACGGTTTGTGTAGTTCTAAAAAGACAAGGCATTTACATATAATTTTAATTGACTGTCAAACTTCAATGTTATTACGTCATTGACTTACGAGGAACAAGCATGCCATAACGTCCGACGCTATTTTAGCATGCGGAGGATATTTAGCCCCGGGAGAGTGTTTCAGGTCATAGTTCAAACAACTGATGAGGAGGTTGACTAAACTGTCACTCGTTGTGTTGATCAAGTTGAGTTCTCTGCAAACAGAATGAAGAATGTTAGAAATTGTTCCGTCAAGATTAAAGAAGGATTCATTGTACAAATTATATAAAGATACTGACCCCACACAACTGGTGACCCTTGCCACACATATTTCCACCACACTCTGGTCATTTTCGTTGAGTAGGTACTCCTCATTAGAAGTTATGTCCCGGATCTTATTTAATACTTCCGGTAAATCCGGAATGATGAGTGTATCCGGTAGAAGGAATAAGTCTCCGGCCTGGAATACATTAAAAAAGACTTAATTAAAACGGACAAACACAGATTTTCAATCACGATCTGCTAAGCCTGGAGAGACAACCACAGCTACAAGCACGACGAAAATCGTGGTTTCAGCATGAAAGTCTTAATTAATATAACTTTAATTATATTGACGGTCAGTTTAGCGAATTATGAAAGCAGTAATCTTAATCTTGATTTCGAATTCAAGACAGAAGTGCCGAAATCACTAATATGAAGTAAAGTGGCCTGCTATGGCTGAGAATCGTCACTTCAGTGACTTTTATGCCATTCTGAACAGTACAATGGTCGTTTGGATTGTAAAACAATTTATGATCTAACTAGCGTATGTGCAAATGCATTTGCGAGCAAGCACCGACATATGAGTAGTTGACAAAGTAAATTTAAAGATACGCTAATGGTCAGGATGAATAATACATTTTAGGTTTCACGATATTAATTTTCACTTAAAACAAAATGTGTATATTCTGGTATTTCGGACTTCAGAAATCTAACCGATTTATAACCTTTGATTTGTGAATTGTCTCGACTCACAAATTAATGAATGTGAACCATCCTCCAAATACAACCGTCAAACTGAACGGAAATATGCAATACAATTACTCAACAATTAAAGTATTACGGATTCTAACTTCGAACTAAATCCTAACCGGTATGAGAGCTTCATGTCCAATAAAAATATATTACTATTATTTAAATTTTGGCTTCGTACTACATTAGGTATTTGATACGATTGGATATTTTGCACTGTTAGCTCAAATCTTTTTCGAAGGCAAAAATTTTCCGTTTTTACGCACAATGTAATATCGTGAATAGCTATTTAAAAAATCTTATAGTTTTACACATTTTGTGCTCAATTTGTCCGAAACTTAAATCCGACAGGATTGTTTTGACCCGCTGTCTCCGTACTCCAACATTCTATTACTTACCGGTATCCATTTTGGTTTCCTTTTATTTATAGAGTAATACAGTGAAACCTCTGTAGTATTCTTTCTTAGTAAGGAATGACTTTTCAAAGATGAAGCTACTTTGCCGAAACCAAAAATTCTTATGATCTGGCTAATGAAGCTAAAGTTGTAGAATTTGAAGTAGAGAAAATAAAATTTTCAGAACTATCGGGCTTACGTACTCTCTAGTCAAGGCCATGCATCAGACTAATTTTAAAAATTTTGACCTTTAGGAAAACACTTCAAGGAAAAGTGGAATTCAGATTATGATGAAGTGAAAGGGGAGGTGCAAAACTTCTTTCTGATCCGACCTAAATTATTTTTTAAAACCAGTATGCACAGCTTAAAATCTTATTTGGAGAAGTGTATTTAGGAAGACTACATATATTAAAAAGCAATAAATCCAATTTGACGTAATTATGCTGGTAAGATGACCTTAAAAATAGATTCGCATTACTTATGAAGTAACCCTCGTATTCTAAGCTGGCTTAGTATCATCTGTGCACTTTTAGTAATTAGTTTGGGATCCCCTTAATTTGAGCGGTCTTTAATTTACTGCATGCGGAAAATTTTGTATTTATAACGAGTTGTGCGTAATAACTCAAGTAAGTATTGAATATAACTGTTTCATATCATACGCTTAAATGGAGAGAGCTTGACCTGTCATTGCGGACATCTAAAGTTATAATTAAAAATTACTTTTCATGCTACATTGCGAGTTTCATGTCAAATCTGATTTTGTCGGCCAAGTGAAAGTAGTAAGTGAAAGTTCGTGCAAGTTAGTAGACATTCGTCTCGATATACACTTCAGATACACGATCATTCCTCAAAAATCTAATACTCAAAACGTTGGACGAATGATTGTTGTTTAAACGGGTATCGTATCTAAAAAAATCAGAATATCAAAATCCTCAAATGGATTTTTGAGTCAACTCGCTGAATTGGACAAATATTTCGCATTATTAACCAGAACGAGTAAAATAAACCGATTAGGCTGCTTGAGTTACCTTCGGCACATTATACATATGACCGATTTGTCGACAGATAGATTCTCCTCACACGGTGTGTTACGATAATGCAAGCTTTCCCCAGCTTGTTGAGACCTCCGCAAAGCGTCATTCTATGACTAGTACTTATTAATCATAAAATGATTTTATCTGCAGACGAAATCTTCATACTTATTACCAGGTTACGTGCGATTGTTAATTCTGAACATTTTTGCCGTAACTGGTGTAATGCAAATGCTATTTCCTTGTCAGATATAACGGAACTTTATTTAAAGTAAATATCGGAGTAGTGTGTTGTGTCGAAATGTCATCATATTATGTGTATCTCACCTTGGATAAATCCTTGCCATTCAAGACTAGTTTGAAGAGGTCATGCATTTCAATTGAAATTCCACGTGCATTTATGGCATGAGTAGTCTGGTATGGACCGGCTGGCAGGAATGTCTTCCTGAACTGGCTCCTTCGCTTTCCCGGGTCTTATGACTAATTAATCGGAGTAGTCGTCGTCGTCCTACCCGTTCCGTTCGTAGTCGTCTCCAAATATTTCGCATGCGCTCCGTTTCAATTTATTGATCCATCGTCGTGGTTTTGGCTACTTTCTCCCATGAACATGTTGTTCGGTTCATGACTTTCCCAGGCTTTTTACGTACGCCAAGAACAGAACTCCGAAAACTCCGAATCGGTCAGTTGTACGCTAACTTACTACGTGTGTCTGTCTGACGAGAATAAAAAAAAATGTTCACGTCAACCGTCACCGTTTTAATTACTACTGTAACAAGTGACACTGTTAAAAAATGAAATCATGGGGAGACAACCCATAAACTAACACCACAACTAGTCAAAGTCAAAGTTAATACTTTTTATCTCAAAAAACCAAGATAAGTTAATAATTTCGAATCCGACCATCAAGGTGATTCAAGATATGGGCTTACACGCTCCTAACGCACTGATAACATAAATATTGTGTATAAAATGAACATGGACATGGACAACTCATGAAAGTTTAATACTGCTCCTGTTAATGCAATATTTTGTGACGATTGACAATCAATTTCTGCAAGGCATATATTGTTTCTGTCCTGGGACTAGGATCTTCGTCATCGTCACAAATAATTAATTGTCTACGACGAATATTGACTTTGATTTTATTAAACTCTTTTTACTCTACGACCAGACCAGTTTGAAACATTCCACTACTACTTGACTTACTGCACCAACGTCTCAACACCCTGAAAACTGTATTCTGTAATCTCTGCACAACACAGAATAGAGCTCCACCATTGTTGCCACTCTGTGAGTCATATTATTTGTAGTGAGTAAAGGGGTAGATAGTAGATAGCGACAAATTTTTATAGTCTATTCAATTACAATAGTCTTGAATCACAATACCTTCCTGTCTTCTCATATGTACATGTGTCTGATTTTTATTTACACTTGCACTTGTACATGAGTAACTTTTATTGGCACTTTTGCCACTCTTGATAATACACAAACCCTTTCTTGCCATTTTCACTAACTGTCATTATCATATACAAAGAGACGTGAAATTATCTGGAGGATTTGCTATTTGCTTCCGTAAACAAGAATGAAGCTTGAAAACGTTCGCAGTAATTGCAAAAATCTATGCCTTGCATGTTGTATGTACGAGATTCTTAAACTCCGTAATCTTTCAAATAAATGACGGTACAGGATGGTTCATAATCCAGCCGATCATTGTGGGTTAGTTCCCAGAAGACCGTAGTATACTTATCATATGCTGACTCTGGGGTTGTTTGTTAATGTAAATATTATCTTCATTTATTTTTATATTTCTTTCCTTCATTCCCTTGTTGTCATTATGAGAGTCAGTTTGCTTACTTGAATGTATGACTGTGTTGATATATACATTAATAAGGTAAGAAAGAAACAAACAAACAGAGAAGACAAAAGTATGCATTTTATAAATCAATACTTCTAATTGTAAGTTCGATTCAGCCATCGGTAACCATCCCCGTTGAATACAGGCGAACAGGGCCGGAAATCAACAAACCGTGGCGTCCTCACTTCGAGAGATCCTGAGTAAACTTACTTTCCTATTTCGGGCAAAATTGCCACGGTGATCTAATGGATTGCTAGATCGTCATCCGGCCCAAATTTCTGACATACTTATGACCAAGGAGTTTGAAATTTGTAGTCAGGAGATCCCGTTCCGCGGAAAAAACAGAAATCGTCCAAAATGATATATCTAGCGCTAATGACAAAAATAACAACACCCAGCTAACATGGAGAGCAAGGGGATTCCCATCTCTATAATGGTGAAGAAAACCTGGCTTCCTTCACCATTATAGAGATTGGAATTCCCTGCTCTCCATGTTAGCCGTTTGTTGTTAGTTCTGTTATTTTTGGTTTTTCCCATTTATGCGATCACCTGATTACAAATTTTGTTCAAACACCTTGCTTATGACCAAGGAGGGTAAACCAGGTCTTCGGGTAGTCAGGACTCAGGAGGGTCACATCGAACTAAACAACCAAAATAACAACGTTTCCTCTTGCCTGGTCCGGCGTCCCACGCCTATGTACTACGAAAACCCTGTTTCGAGACCAATGTTAATCTGACTACCTATAGACATTCCGAATTTATTGCCATTGGGGTGAATGACTTTTTCGCTTTCCCAAAATTAGAAATTGAAAAAGTAAGACGGCCGTTAATGTCTTTTCCCTATAGACATTCCAAACACTGAGTATTGTTCATTTCGGTGGTTTCGTTCGATGTGGCTCTCCTGACTACCTGAAGACCTGGTTTACTCTCCTTGCTTATGACAATTACATAGAATATTCTATTTATTTTCACGGCATCCTTGGATTTTTTGGATGCATTTTATACAATTCACCTCTACCCAATACATTTTTGCTATGTAGAATCATACCAAGCATTGAAAACGATGAGTAATTTTGTCGGATTTGTTATACTACCCTCTCTATTTTAGGAGGGTTGTTGGTTTCTCTATGGATTCAGCCATTTGTATTATAATTGTTCGTTTAAGTGTCGTCAATCCAACCCCAGGAGTGTAGAACTATGTAAAATGGTAATTTCTCCTATCTCTGCTCGCAAATCTCATTTTACTTAAATATTTGTTCAATGTGCCAGACGCACCATATTCAGGATCTTCTGTATATATGGATTGCAGATTAGATTTTCTACAATTGATCAGTTCTCAGGCAATCACCGGGTCCGGTTTAGAGGGGTATGAATATATATGAAACACCCTGTAAAGCATACTGGAATTACTACTGACATTTGCGAGTTAATTTGGCAGTTGGAATGCAATGACATGAATTCATGGGAATAATTTCCGCAGAAAATATTAAATTACTAGCAAGTATGCCGGTTCCAAAATGAGCCTAAGTCTGCTTCCACACACCCCACCAAACTAAGTAGTCAACTCAAACTCCAATGCCAGATTCATGGTGACCTAAACTCTTGATGATTTTTTTTTAAATTGGGGATCAAGCACGGGAAATGTTTCCCTACAGGGAGATACAAGAATTATTTTTCTGCTATTAGTCGAAGTGACCGATAACCCCCTTCGTATAAATACATAAACAAACAGCGAATTGACTCAGCTATCTGTGTTTTAGTTGTGCGGGCATGCAGGCACGGCACGACCATAGGATTCCTGGAACTTTCTTCTTGGAGAAAGTACTTAATTAATTGACAAAAATATTCCACATTCTATGCTGTTATGCGCTGGAATTTTGGCTATTATCTTTTACGATTTGTTTTCATCGTTTGTAATGCATAAGGTTGAGCGTGTGTAGAAGAAAGACACAAATCTACAGTTTATCTGTTTACGCGCCATGCTACAGAGACTTTTCCTTCAAAGGCTAACTTGGAAACATCTAATTAAGATTGTCAGATTAAGTTTTACAAATTCCGATCTAATTTCAGATCCACAGCGTTCTAGAACAGATTAGCGAAGCTAAATTATCCAGACAACGACCAGAAATATTTGGCTAATCTTCTTTGTAATCTAAACTTCTTTTAATCACTAAATATTTTGATACTCCGACTTCGACCTAGCATAGTGGTACATATATAGAACCATTACTTCTTCTCTAGGGCTCACTACTTCATGCAGATAAAAAGCTACACTACGATGATTACATTAAAGAGATTTTTTCCAGCTGGAGGGTTTCTATACTTACTTTGGTTAGGGCACATTCCCTTGCCGAAATGTAGACGCGACTACGGTTTGCTGTAGTGTTCCTGGCGAATGTCAATTAGTGGGTGTACTTTCCAAATGAATAGTTGTTTTTTTCTTTGCTATGTTTCACACATTGACAGATCTTACGGCACAGAAGTAAATCAATTGTAATTCATTGATAATTGAAGGAAATTAATGGATGGGAAATAATGGAGAAAAATTTAATCGAGCGTTCTCCAGATGCCAATTTCAAAGTTTTCGCAAATTAGTACTAAACTATACTATCGATTTCGCGACATGCATACCAAAAAAGAAAAGAGGAACGAATTAATGGAATGCGTGGATCTAAACTTTTGTCGGTCTGACTTAATTCTAGGCTCCAGAATCGAATAGTTTCGGAATTTCAACGCTGATAAATACTAAAATTAAATGAACTTTATGAATTTAATTTAGTATGCAGTTCAGTTTTCTCAGCACTGTAAAACACTTCTCGAAATACATTACAATTTTAAATCAGTAATCACAAATGATGTAATCCTAATTACCGTAAAGCAATGGGTAAGTGAGGGAAATACAACATGAAACGGTAGGAAAATGGAAAGAAACAGTCGGCAGTCCTAAGTTATTCCCAAATCTTGACGGAAATGAGATACGGTTGCCAGGAATTTTTCGCAACACTTTCAAATGTTCTAAGGGTACTGCTCGGTGAGGTTAGACCTCACTCAGGAGTTATTGACCGTAGGAATCCTTAAGGGGCAGTTGTAGTTATTTTTTGCAAATATTCAAAAGGTCATGACGACGACCGAAATCAGCGTCAGGCAGATGTTATAGGGTGT